>PVIA01003663.1:0-161287 GCA_004024845.1 Tonatia bakeri | reverse complement strand
ACCAGACGCCTCTGGCCCTTTTCACGGCGAAATACGGAGGTAAAGGAGGGAGGACCAGGGAGGTTTTGCTCAGGCCAGGCCACCGCTCAGATCATATGTGAGCAGCCCTAACATACCTACTTGTGTTAGTGTCTTTGTGTGTGTGTGTGTGTGTGTGTTTATGAGGAGCTGATAAGAACACTGGTGGGCCACTCACACTCACACACCAGGTAAAGACTGGCAGGGTGAAGGTAGAGTATGGACGGGACCCTCTGCATGAGGCTTACCCCGAGCCATGGAGGTGAATGTCACTTTTCTGCTGGTGGTCTGTACAAACACAGGGAAGGGCTTAAGGATGAAGCTGAAAGACTAGTGGGAAGAAGCACCAGTGACAAGGGTCAGGTAGAGCTAGAGGCCTCGCAACTAGCTACCAGCTACTGTCATTACAGGTTTCACCACCGGAGGATCCACAAGAAGAGGGGATGGCGTCTGCCGTCAAGGGCGGCAGACACCAGTCTGGAGAACCAGGTCCCTCGAAAAAACACCGTATGCCTCGGATGTCTTTGAGGCATCGTGGGAAAAAAGGCAAGTTTTGGGCAAAGGTGGAGCATGCTCCTGCACCTCCTGATGCAACACGAGAAAAACTAGCAACATAGCAGTCCCGGTCCAAAGGCTTGAGTGGGGCAAGCCCATCAGTGAAGGTGAATGAGTGGGCGGGAAGCTTAGAAAGAAGAGTAGATGCCAGACATAGTGAGACCGCCAGCCACTGCACAGGGGGAACGAACACTGGACCTAAGTAAGCTGATGGAAAGACTGAGGCTTCCTTTCAGAGACAAGTAATATCAGACGGGAATGCTAGGGACGTTGGGGGTATTTTCCACATTTGTGGACCACTTGATATACATGCATGAAAGCCATAATCTCTCCTCTTCCAACCACAGCACCTGGACCCAGTGAGATGACAGACAGGGAGGCACCCAGCCCCGTCAGCGCTGGAGAGGACCAGGGTGAACCATCCACCCAGGTCTCAGGTGAGTCCGCTATGGTAGAATGTGGCAACCCTCCTGGAGATCCAGGTGCCTCCAGTGACCGGCAGGTGCCAGAGATTTGCAAGTTTCAGGGGTGGCATCTCAAGAACAAGCCCTCCATGGCAGAGGGGGAGCAGGAAGCTCTCCCTCCTGAGGCCACGGGAGGAGCTGGCGAACAGGCCTGAGTCTCAGAAAGCTCCCGCAGAGTCTGAGGCTTCGTGGACTGTTGGGGCAAGAGCACTTGGAGGAACTAGGAACGTTGTGGGTGTGTTCAGAATTTAAGGATCCATTCGGATGAAAGCATACAAACCATAATATCTCCTCTCCCAACACAGTGCCTGGATGGAATGAGACCCCAGAGAGGGAGGAGTCCAGCCTCGTCAACGCTGGACAGGGCCTGGGAGAACCAAACACCCAGGGCTCAGGTGACTCCAGCCTGGGGGAGTGTGGTCAGCCTCCGAGGGATCCAGGTCCTTCTAGTGACTGTGACCTGCCTGAGATATGCAAGTCTCCAGGGCAACACCGAGAAAATATGCCCTCCGTGGCCGAGGGGGAGCAGGCTGCTCTCCCTCCTGAGGCCACGAGAGGAGCAGGTGAAGAGCTGGAGGTCGGGGCGAAAGGTGAGACTTGGGGGGAGGTTCTTGTGGGATATGGAAGGGGAGATTGGGTGGCCAGCTTAGTGGGAAAAACAGGTTGCATCCCAAATCGAGAGCTCCATGAGGCGGGCCAAGACAAGAACAGGTCCCAGACTACAAATGCAGCTCCAAATTCAGAGCCTTCGTGGCTGGGAGTAACAATAACGCTAGGAGCCCCGAGGAAGGTGGAGGCTGTGTTCCCCACATGTGGGGACACTCACATGTGCCCATGAAAGCTATAATCCCTCCTCTCCCAAACACAGCCCCAGAACCGGAGGCGTCGGCAGTGAGGGAGGAGACCGGCCCCGTCAGCGCCGGTCAGGGCCAGGGAGAACCAGCCACCCAGGGCTCAGGCGAGTCCGCCGTGGTGGACAGTGGTCTCCCTCCTGGAGATCCAGGTCCCTCCAGGCAGCAGGAGGTCCCCGAGGCCTGCAGGTCTCGGGGGCGGCGACGCAGGAGGAAGCCCTCCGTGGCCGAGGGGGAGCAGGCTGCTCTCCCTCCTGAGGCCACGAGAGGAGCTGTTCAGCAGCGGGAGTCGGGGGCCAAAGGTGAGACTCCGGGCCAGGTGCTTGTGGGGTGTGCAAGGAGAGACTGGGTGGCCAGCTCACTGGGAAGGACAGGTCCGAGGCACACGGAGCGAGCCGGATGCGTGGGCCGTGGTAAGGACCGGCCTCCTCCTAAGGAAGCTACAGCAGTTGGGAGGCCTCGTGGCCTGTTGGGGCAATATGGCTTGGAGCCCCTGGGGACGTTGTGGGTGTGTCCCGAACTTGAGCAGCCTTTGGGGTGTGAGCATGCAAGGCATGATGGCTCCTCTTCCAAACACAGCCCCTGGACCAGAGGCGTCGCCACGGAGGGAGGAGACCGGCCTCGTCAGCGCCGGTCAGGGCCAGGGAGAACCAGCCACCCAGGGCTCAGGCGAGTCCGCTGTGGTGGACACTGGTCTCCCTCCCGGAGATCCAGGTCCCTCCAGCCACCAGCAGGACGTCCCCGAGGCCTGTAGGTCTCGGGGGCGGCGACGCAGGAGGAAGCCCTCCGTGGCCGAGGGGGAGCAGGCTGCTCTCCCTCCTGAGGCCACGAGAGGAGCTGACCAGCAATGGGAGTCGGGGGCCAAAGGTGAGAGTCGGGGCCAGGTGCTTGTGGGATGTGCAAGGAGAGACTGGGTCGCCAGCTCACTGGGAAGGACAGGTCCGTGTCACACGGAGGGAGCCCGATGCGTGGGCCGTGGCAAGGACAGGCCTCCTCCTAAGGAAGCTACAGCAGTTGAGAGGCTTCGTGGCCTGTTGGGGCAATATGGCTTGGAGCCCTTGGGGACGTTGTGGGTGTGTCCCGAACTTGAGCATCCTTTGGGGTGTCAGGATGCAAGGCATGATGGGTCCTCTTCCAAACACAGCCCCTGGACCCGAGGCATCGCCACGGAGGGAGGAGACCGGCCTCGTCAGCGCTGGTCAGGGCCAGGGAGAACCAGCCACCCAGGGCTCAGTTGAGTCCGCTGTGGTGGACAGTGGTCTCCCTTCCGGAGATCCAGGTCCCTCCAGCCACCAGCAGGAGGTCCCCGAGGCCTGCAGGTGTCGGGGGCGGCGACGCAGGAGGAAGCCCTCCGTGGCCGAGGGGGAGCAGGCTGCTCTCCCTCCTGAGGCCACGAGAGGAGCAGGTGAAGAGCTGGAGGTCGGGGCAAAAGGTGAGACTTGGGGAGAGTTTCTTGTGGGATGTGCAAGGAGAGACTGGGTGGCCAGCCTAGTGGGAAAAACAGGTTGCATCCCAAATCGAGAGCTCCATGAGGTGGGCCAAGACAAGAACAGGTCCCAGACTAAAAATGCAGCTCCAAATTCAGAGCCTTCGTGGCTGGGAGTAACAATAACGCTAGGAGCCCCGAGGAAGGTGGAGGCTGTGTTCCCCACATGTGGGGACACTCACATGTGCCCATGAAAGCTATAATCCCTCCTCTTCCAAACACAGCCCCAGAACCGGAGGCGTCAGCAGTGAGGGAGGAGACCGGCCCCGTCAGCGCCGGTCAGGGCCAGGGAGAACCAGCCACCCAGGGCTCAGTTGAGTCTGCTGTGGTGGACAGTGTTCTCCCTCCTGGAGATCCAGGTCCCTCCAGCCACCAGCAGGACGTCCCCGAGGCCTGCAGGTCTCGGGGGCGGCGACGCAGGAGGAAGCCCTCTGTGGCCGAGGGGGAGCAGGCTGCTCTCCCTCCTGAGGCCACGAGAGGAGCAGGTGAAGAGCTGGAGGTCAGGGCGAAAGGTGAGACTTGGGGAGAGGTTCTTGTGGGATATGGAAGGAGAGATAGGGTGGCCTGCTTAGTGGGAAAAACAGGTTGCATCCCAAATCGAGAGCTCCATGAGGTGGGCCAAGACAAGAACAGCTTCCAGACACAAAATGCAGCTCCAAATTCAGAGCCTTCGTGGCTGGGAGTAACAATAACGCTAGGAGCCCTGAGGAAGGTGGAGGCTGTGTTCCCCACATGTGGGGACACTCACATGTGTCCATGAAAGCTATAATCCCTCCTCTCCCAAACACAGCCCCAGAACCGGAGGTGTCGCCAGTGAGGGAGGAGACCGGCCTGGTCAGCGCCGGTCAGGGCCAGGGAGAACCAGCCACCCAGGGCTCACGCGAGTCCGCCCTGGTGGACAGTGGTCTCCCTCCTGGAGATCCAGGTCCCTCCAGCCAGCAGGAGGACATCCCCGAGGCCTGCAGGTCTCGGGGCCGGCGACGCAGGAGGAAGCCCTCCGTGGCTGAGGGGGAGCAGGCTGCTCTCCCTTCTGAGGCCACGAGAGGAGCTGTTCAGCAGTGGGAGTTGGGGGTCAAAGGTGAGACTCGGGGCCAGGTGCTTGTGGGATGTGCAAGGAGAGACTGGGTGGCCAGCTCACTGGGAAGTACCGGTCCGAGGAATACGGAGGGAGCCCGATGCGGTGGGCCGTGGCAGGGACAGGCCTCAGCCTAAGCAAGCTGAAGCAGTTGGGAGGCTTCGTGGCCTGTTGGGGCAATATGGTTAGGACCCCCTGGGGACGTTGTGGGTGTGTCCCGAACTTGAGCATCCTTTGGGGTGTCAGGATGCAAGGCATGATGGCTCCTCTTCCAAACACAGCCCCTGGTCCCGAGGCGTCGCCACGGAGGGAGGAGACCGGCCTCGTCAGCGCCGGTCAGGGCCAGGGAGAACCAGCCACCCAGGGCTCTGGCGAGTCCGCGCTGGTGGACAGTGGTCTCCCTCCTGGAGATCCAGGTCCCTCCGGCCAGCAGGAGGACGTCCCCGAGGCGTGCAGGTCTCGGGGGCGGCGACGCAGGAAGAAGCCCTCCGTGGCCGAGGGGGAGCAGGCAGCTCTCCCTCCTGAGGCCACGAGAGGAGCTGGTGAACAGCACTAGTCTGGGGCGAAAGGTGAGTTTTCGGGATAAGTCCTGTTTGGATCGTAAATGAATATGTCGTCACCTTATTGGGAAACTAAGATTGCAGATTTACATTGTGAGGTGAATGTAGTTTTCAAGGACAAAATAATATCTTACCTTTGCTGTCTCCTGAGACTTCTTGGTTGCTACATATTGTGGGGAGTATATGAGCAGCTACTCTTCACTCTTTTGCTGGTTTCCTTTTTAAGGGACTTCTTTATGTAGGCATGGAAATGATATGGTCCCCTCTTCCAAATGTAGCCCTTGGCAGCAGTGAAATACCAAAGCAGAAAGATTTGAGCCCCATAAGTGCTGTCCGGCGGGAGGGCACACCATCCAGCCAGGGCTCAGTGAAGACTGTTGCGGTGGGCTGTAGTGGATCCTCCTGTGGAGAATCTCATTCCTCGACTGACCTCGTTTGGGCATAGACTGCTAAGCCTCCATGGCCGTGGTTTAATCCAGATGTCTTTTTTGATGCAGGGGGATCGAGTTCCTGCCCCTCATGGAGCCTGTCCTACTAGGATCTCCTGAAATATCTTCACTCGATCCTGCCTTTTTTCCTGCCGAGGAGGAGGACATTCATCTGGAAATAATTGGTGTCACCTGTAGAACTGACATTCAAGCAGCTATCCCACTCCTCCAGGAACTCCTTTTCCTCTCCGCTGTGACCTTCTTCCTTGTTTGACTTTAGTGTGTCCCTGGGCTGGCTCCAACTGAAATATTAAAGGGAAAGTTTTGTTATTATTACATTTATGCTATTTGTGAGGATGATGTACATTCACATCCTGTGCAAGCTTTACCTCTATCGATGTGACAATGTTCCATGTCGCAAAAGAAGGCCCCGCACCAAGTGTCCTGCGCCCCACTCCTCCTCTTCATGGCAACTCCTGATCAGCTGTGTCTTCCTTTACCTCCTCTGGATGATTCCTATAGATGGAATGTTACAGTAGACATATTTTTCTTTCTCCCATATGTTTGTAAGGGAGTATCCCAGATGGATTAGAGATCAAATGTAAAAAAGGAATCCCTTTGGGCAATGTGTGCATAATGTGGAGATAGAGACCTCTTTGCTAATTGTGTCTGCAGGGCTGAAGCCAGGCAGGCAATAGCTGGCTCTTCCTGTGCCCCAAACAAAAACTAGAAAAATGCAGAATTCTGGAAACACAAACCACAGGCTGGAAAACATTCCTCATACCCTAAGTCCAGAAGAAGGTTCAACATCCCTGTCATGCAGCAAAATCTCCAAAGTCTATGTTTTCCAAAGGGATGGGGGGTAAGCACGTGCACTTCCAGTGAGAGGCAGCCACTACCTGTCAGAGGTTCCTGTCCTCCCCGATGGGGACCCACGCACTGTCAACACTCGGGAAAGAGCACTGTCCCCATCAGACTGGCAGGCTCCTGGTCTGGCGGCAACCAGCCCTGGGCACAGAGTGAGGAAGCAGAGGCCCCAGCAGAGCCCGCAGAGAAAAAGGGAAAGGTGCCTCTTCTGGGAGGACAGTGTGCAGCACCTGTGCACGTTTCACAGATGCTCACCTTCACCGGGAGGTGCCCACCCCAGGGGGCTACCCCACAGAAATTCTTGCACAAGTTTCCACAGATGCGTTTTCCAGACTACCCATCAGAGCACCGAAGAAACAGCTGGGAACTGGTAAAAACACTAATATCCATGGAGAGGGGACAGGACCCACGAATCTAGGTCCACATACATGAGGGAAGCTGAGCAGGTGCTAAAGTGGGTGCCCACAGACAAGGACCTCAGGGGTCCTTTCACCTGAGATACGTTGAGCAACTGTCTGTAGCCAGGATTCCACCTGTTAGATTATATACATGTGATTTCAACAAGCAGATGAATGTATGTGAAAATCACATGATGCTATATATAGAGAACCCTAAAGATTCTGTAAAAAAAAACTGCTAGAACTGATCATTGAATTCAATAAGGTAGCGGGATAAAAAAAATAATATACCAAAATTAGTTGCATTTATATACACCAAAAAGGAACTGTCAAAAAGGGAAACTAAGAAAACAATACCATTTGCAGTTACATCAAAACAAATAAAATACCTAGGAATAAGTCTCACCAAGGTTGTAAAAGACATAAACTCAGAAAACTATGAAGCACTAAAGAAAGAACTTGAAGAAGATACAAATAAGTGGAAACACCTACCATGTTCATGAATAGGAAGAATTAACATCATTAAAATGTCCATAGTACCCCCAATATCTTTAGATTTAATGTCAATCCTATCAAGACCCCAGGGATGTATTTCATAGAACTAGAACTAATATTTCAAAAATTTATACAGAACAACAAAAGGCCCTGAATAGCAACAGTGACCTTGAGGAAGAATGAAGTTGGAGGAATCACAGTATGTAAATCAGACTATACTATAAGGCCATAGTAATGCAAACAGCATGGAACTGGCATAAAAACAGCTGCAGATATCCATGGAATGAAATAGAGGGCCCCAAAGGAAAGCCATGCCATTATGGTCAGTTAATATGAGAGGAAGCAAGCACATACAATGAGATAACGATAGGTTATTCAATAAATGGTTTGGGAAAATTGGACAGATACATGCAGAAAAATGAAATTAGTCCACCTTCTTATACCACACACAAGAATAAATTCAAAATGGATTAAAACTTAAATGTTAGACCCGAAAACATAAAAATCCTACAAGACAACATAGGCAGTAACGTCTTGGACATTGTTCATAGCAATATTTTATCTACTATACCTCCCCAGGCAAGGTAAACCAAAGAAATAATTCAAATTTTAAAAGTCTATTGCAGATATAATGATATCTTTAATTAATTGATGAGATTTTATAATTTTCCTGTGTTTCTTAGAAACACACTTAATAAGTACTGTTCTTAACTGTAGGCACACAAAGTGCACATGTATGTTTGATTTAAAAGATGCATTTGAATTAAATATCCTTTTATTTTATATATTGATCCATGGATATGGCATATCTTTCTGTTTATTTGCTCTTCAATTTTTTCATCAACATCTTATCATTTTCACTGCGCAGATTTTTCACCTCCTTTGTTCAATCTATTCCTAAGTATTTTATCATTTTTATAGGTATTGTAAATTGGACTGGCTTTAAAATTACATTTTCAGGAAGCAGGAAAAGAAAAACTAGCCTAAGGGTAGCAGAACAGAGGAAATAAAGAGCAGAGCAGAAATAAATGAAATAGAGAAAAGAGAAACAATAGAAAAGATCTGTGAAATTAAGAGCTCTTTTTTTAAAAGAAAACCAAAATTGACAAGTTTTTAGCTGGACTCAGAAAAAGGACAGACTCAAATAAATAAAACTAGAAATGAAGTAGGAGACATGACCCCTGATGCCACAGAAATACAAATAATTACAAAATACTACTATAAACAATCATATAGCAACAACTCGGACAACCTAGAAGAAACAGATAAATTTCTACAACCACACCACCTACCAAGTCCATCTAGATTACAAAGAAACTGAAAATCTGAACAGACCAGTGACAAGTGAGGAGGTTGAATCAGTAATCAAAAGCCTCCCAACAAAGAAAAGCCCAGCACCAGATACACTGATTCACTGGTAAGTTCTATCAGACATTTAAAGAAGAAGTTATACTGATCCTTCTCAAATGTCCCAAAAAACTGAAGAGGCAGGAACATTCCCAAACTTATTTTATGAGGCCAGTATTACCTTGATACCAAAGCCAGATAAGGAGGACACTAAGAGAAAAGAAAACTCCTGGCCAAAATGCCCAACGAGTATAGAGTCCAAAATTCTCAGCAAAATAGGGCAACCCAAATTCAGCAGTACATTAAAAGTATCATATGCCATGATCCAGTAGGATCTATGTCTAGGATTCTAGGATATTTCAACAAACACAAATCGATAACTATGATACAGTACATAACAGAATGAAAGATGAAAATCAAATGCTTGTTTCAATAGATGCAGAACAACGCTTGACAAAATTCAATCCGCTTTCATAAATAAACACTCTCAGCAAAATACATATAGAAGGAATGTACCTCAGCATCATAAAGACCAGGTATGACAAGGCCAAAGCTAACAACACACTCAACAGGAAAGGCTAAAATCTTTTCCTCTAAGATCAGGGACAAGAAAAGTGTTCCCACTCTCACCACTTCTATTCAGTCTGGTACTGGAAGTCCTGGCTAGAACAGTTAGGCCAGGAAAAGAAATAAAAGGCATCCAACTCAGAAAGGAAGAAGTAAAACTGTCTGTTTGCAGATGTTGTGATCTTATGTACAGAAAATCTTAGAGACTCCATCAGAGAACTGTTAGAACTAAAAACATTTGGTAAAGTTGCAAGATCAAAACCCACGCACAGAATCAGGTGTGTTCCTGCGCACTGACGACAGACTATCTGGAAAGTGAATAGAGATGAATGTGCATTTCAGCTTCTGCCATTGCGTTTGAGACACTAACAGGGTCAGGCCAATCAAGCCAAAAAGTCTGAT
Organism: Tonatia bakeri; assembly: GCA_004024845.1. Lineage (NCBI taxonomy): Eukaryota > Metazoa > Chordata > Mammalia > Chiroptera > Phyllostomidae > Tonatia > Tonatia bakeri. The sequence continues at coordinate 151,774 of PVIA01003663.1, read as the reverse complement.
AAGCAATGAAAAGTGTAAGATAGAAACTGAAAGAAAGGAATGGCTAAAGATTAGAAATTTATAAATAATATGCATAAAATTTACATTTGTATTTGTAGAAATAGTTGATATAAGCACATATGTATGTCTATATAGTCTGTCTGGAAAAAGTCCAACCATTCTTAACGCAATGATAATGGTTTGCATGACATTGGTGCAACCTGGCAGCCAAGGAGAGTGGACTGAAATGCTCATGTGTTCACTGTACTAGTCTGTAGAGGCCGTAGACACTGCTGAGTAAGCATGTGTAGTGTATGGCCATCGTTTTCAAAATGACTAAGCAATTAGGGCAACAAATCTGCATCAAATGTTGCATTAAGCTTGAACATTCCTCCTCAGAAATTATTTGGATGATTGCGAAGGCCTCAGTTATGGACAACTGGTGATTGGCAGCTTCATCACAACAATGGGCTGCTGATGCATCATGTCTGATGCAGAGTTGTTTGGCGAAACATCAAATCACCCAGGTGACTCAGACTCCTACCGCCTAGACTTGGTGCCCTGTGACTTTTGGCTTTTGCCAAAACTAAAATTACCTTTGAAAGGGAAGAGATTTCACGCTGTTGATGAGATTCAGGTTAGTAAGATGGGCCAGCTGATGGCAACAGGGAGAGCTGTGTGAGGTCCCAAGGTGCCTACCTGGATGGGGACTGAAGCATCATTGTCCTATATACAGTGTTTCTTATATCTTGTATCTTCTTCAATAAATGTCTCTATTTTCCATATTGTATGACTGAATATCTTCTGGGCAGACCTCTGAGCTCTAACTTCCCGTCTCCTCACTATAGTAGTAGGAAGCAATGTATGTTTATTAATAAAGTAGAAAAAGAATGGAGGAAGGCAGAACAAACCATATTTTATGCCCTTCAAGATTATTTGACTGTTTGCACATAAAAAAAATTATTAAAACTTCAGGTTTCTGAGTATGAAAACTACTGTCTGTCTACAGAACCAAAGGATAATAAAATGCAAGAAACAACTGCGGTTTGTTTTACAGTGTGGTTGGAAGTTCCTTCCAGAGGTGGTAGGGAGTGGTCCCATTCAGCAATGGACTCACTCAGTTTGCTTTCTCCACACGGAGAAATAGAACTGAGAAAACCCAGTGTGCAGTTTAAGAAGTGAGCTGATGTAAAGGCTTTCGTATCTTTTTAATGGTGGTTTTTGCATATAAAGTAAAACTGTTTATTGTGGAAAATGTGGACTATATGTAATGTAAAAAAATAAAATCACCCAGAATTTGAACACTTAGAGGTAGGAATTTTTAACACTTTGATGGTAAAAATCTTTCAGTGTAGAAGCATCTTCCAGTGTTTCATTTTCAGTGTGAAAATGAATGTGTCACAAATTTGGCATCATCATGTACACTGCTTTGTAACTCTTAGTCTCAGTAAGATTAAAGATTCCTTTATAAAAAAGATATTTAATTGCTCCCAATTTGATTAAATCAGCAACATTGGTTACTAAAAATCTACTAAGCATTGCTGTGTACTAAAGCTAGATATACTTTAAATACTGATTTAATCCTCACAATAACTTACCAAGGTTATTTTAACATGAGGCAGCTGAGGCTTAGAAAATTTAAATAACTTTGTTATTGTCACCCAGGTAGTATGTGACAGGAATCCAGGTTTGGATCACTCCAAATACTAAGAATTTAGTCACTATCAACAACTGGCTCATATATGGAAATAACACAGTTAATTTAACCAATTTTGTGTACGTGGACATTTAGGTGATTTTAAGTGATAGCTAATTTGATGATATGAAAAAACACTATGAATGCCATATTTATAGAAAAATTTATCTCCATAGGGAGATTATTTCTTTAAGTTAAATAACAAGAAGTAAAATGACTCAGTCAAAAGAACTGCGCAATTCTAAAGGACATTTTTTAATGTTTATTGCCAAATTGCCCTCCAGGAATATTGAAACAATTTATAATACCTAGTTTCCTGAAATCTCCTCAACACTAGATGTTGGTTTTTTTTTTTTTCCTGCAGTTTTTGGCATAAAGTTTTCAAGTTGTGTCCAGGAAAGTAATAATTATATAGCTTTGAGGGAGTAGAAGATTGTCTTTTTTGAAAATTGGGCAGATGAAATCTTGATTTCATCTACTTGGTATTGTACTGAGAAATTAAATCAATAAATAGTTTGGGGAGGATTGGAGCCTTAAAATCAGAGTAGACTTTGAAAATGTATGTTAGCAAGAGTTTTCCCCTCTAATTTATTTAAGAACTTAAAGCAAATGAAAACCGTGAGGAGGGTTTACTTTGCCTGGGCCCAAGGGGAGTTTCAATGGCAGTGCGTCTTCTTTGTGATGCACTACATTAAATACACGCGCACAGACGTGACAGAGAAAGAGTGATTTTTCAATGTCATTTTTCGTTCTGTGGCTATGGTATTATTGTTTGATCTTAGCAAAACGTTTCCTCTTTTCTTTCCAAACTGCTGTAGACAGTGGAGGCCTAAGCACAGAAGAGCTGAGGGTGGATGACAATTGGCGAGGGAGCTGAGACGCAGTGAAGGCCTGTGGGGTGATGACTGGGAGTCTCTCGATTTGTATTCCGCCCCCCGCCCTGCCCCAGTTCCTTCCTTCTTTGGGCAAGATTCTTAATTTCATTGAGCTATATTGTTTACTTATAAAACAGGTTTTGACCAAATTAATGGCTTTCATATAGCTACAGCCATTCTAAGAATATTTCACTCGAATTTCACTTTTAAAAGGCTTTTTGACTATGAAAAAATTCAAGTGGTACAAACAAAAGGTGTTAAGCCCCTGATTTTAGTATATTTGAGACCACCCAAACACTGTCACATCACCCTCTTTTTTTGTTTGTTTACCCTGGGATAACGCTCTCCTGTGCTTGTATTTGACTGCCTAATAAATGTGTCATTAAGTAAGAAGAATATAGTTCTGGAAAATTCTGCAAGTGCAGGCCTGGTTCCTCTCACAGAAAACTATACGAGTGAATACAGAGGCTGCCATCAAAAGAGTGACGAAGCAGATGCATACAGTCCTGACCGGCCTGCTCCTATTTGCCATCAGTGGTGTCCTACAAAGTGACTGCTTTCTACCTCTGTTCTTGAGAATGCATATGGCAGTGTATTTTAATGCTTATTTCTTATTTTAGATGCTTGTTACTGGTCTTTGTGTTGCACGTTTCAGAAGCCTTGTGCTTAACTTTTATATTAATATTCATATATACATATTTTAAGTGAAGTGGAATTATCCCTGCAACCAGAAATAAATTACTGGTTAAAGAAGGACATTAAAAAGCAAATGTGAAGACGGAAATGATAATACCAATAAAGTTACATTTTAGGATAGACATACTGTATTGATTATATCCAGAATAAACCAAGTCATATTATAAACTACTAAATGCATCTTCACATTTTATGGACCAAAATGGCAACGGTAAGCAAATGAAAGCAATATGCAAAAATTCCCTTTAAAGTTACTGTGATACAAGTCTCTATTTGGCAATTCATGGTCTCAGTGAATTACAGCTACAGATTAAAGTGTCAGCAAAGAAATGAAAACTTAAAAACTTAAAAGCACTATTTTAAATCATTATTTATCAACTGGGATTTTGTTTTATGGTAATAAAAGTTACAACACCATTTTAAAATAAAATTCTGTAAATGTAAAAATAAGGATTCCAGATTCTCTTTCATCAGTTTTGTGAATTCCTCCTATCCAGAGATGGAATGTGTGTTCCTACTTCTTGAGTCAGTGCTTGCCTCCCGACTTGCTTTGACTACTAGAATATTGCTAAAGTCATACTGTTCAGAGGCAAGACTTGGAGGTCTTGCCTTTCCCCCTTGAAATGCTCTGGCTACCATGAAAAGAAGCCTAGTAACTGAATGATGAGAAACCATGCAGAAAGAACTGCTTAGCTAACAGTCAGGTGAGTGAGACCAATTTAGACCTCCTGGCCTCAGGCAAGTCGTCACCTGATCTGTGCAACTACCAGAGTGAACTCAGGCAAGACTAGCAGAGTTGTAAAAAATAATGTTATTTTTTAAGCCACTGATACAACATAGCAACAAGTATGGAAGCCTATCATCACATTATCTGCTAACACATTCTGGAGAGTATTTAAGAATGCAAATCAAACTTGTATCAGTTAAGAAGCTGAAATTATATGAATTCTTTACAGTTCAACTGGTGATCCTGGAAATACTCTGGATCTCCCAGCTTTGCCTAATTCATGGTGTGTTCTGGCGTACAGATGTGAGGAAGATCTAATACTCTGTGATGCACATCATCCACAGGAGCCAGAGGAAAAATGACGAGTTAAAATCTGTTTTCAAATGCTACTAATGTAGAAATGTCTTCATCGACTGTGTAAGAGCAATGGAAGGGCTAAAAAAGCATCAAAGAATTTGTGGCTCATAGAAAAGCTATTGCCAAAATGTACTTAATTAGTCATCATATGCTGTATCAGATGATTGCTACCTATTGAGAAGACTCTACTCCCAGGTGGGGCGCATACAAGTGGCAATTGATGTTTCTCTCATGTTGATGTTTGTCTCCCTCTTCCTTCCCCTCTCTCTAAAAAATAAATAAGTAAAAATCTTTTAAAAAGGATTCTAGCATCTTTGCAGATAGTGTTAGATAATTTGCCATACAAATCTCGATTTTTATCAGAGCTTAAATTTTCAGCTGCAGGATAGTCAGGATTATTTGTAGTGATGTGGGTAGTGAGTTCTAGAATGTGAACAAACTCATGTTTGCCTAACCATTCATGATCCCAGCAATTTACAGCTATAGATAAGACTGTCAGTAAATAAATGAAAACAGTTTAGACTCAATATACAAAATAACATAAATGTGATTATCTTAAAATTTAAGGAAATATCTGACAACATATTTCCTCAAGTCTCTGGGATTTAAAAAAAGATAACATTAACCATGTCATAATTTAACAATATATGTTTGAAAATTATTTTTCCACAAAACAGTGACATTCTGAAGAATCTGATCATAGATTTTTTTCCACACTGAAGATCTGCCACTTAAGGAACATTTGTAGATATTGTTACTTATTAAATATTGAAATGGTATTTTTCTTTCAAATGCCTTGGTTTCCCTAAATATGGTAGCTTGTCTCTAAAAGGGCCAGCATCAATTCCTTCAACACCTTGTATGCATGTGCTATTCTCCAGTGAGAGGGAGAGTCCATTCCTCCCTCCTCTTGTTCCCGGGCAGGCCTTGATGATTTATGTCAGGTCAATAGAATTTGTTGGGAAGGATGTTCTGAATTTCTGAAGCTAGGTTACAAAAGACTTGTAGCTTCTGGACCAGACGGGTAAGTGAAGTCATTTTGGTCACTATAGACCAAGTAATCTGTCAGCTAAGTATCATTCAGAAATGACTCCAGTCAATGGCCCATGGAACAGGAAAAAAAAAAATCAACCATCCAAATTCTGCCTCAATGTTGGGAACCACCCTGCCTGGTATGAGAAGCTATAACCCCCGCCTAGGCAAAGGCTGAGGGGACGACCTTGAAACTGCCAGCCAGCAAGGAAACAAGCTTATCTTCCTGGCAAGAGCACCGCTTCTGCTCCTTTTACTTCACCCTGCCTGGTCCCCAATGCTTGGTCAGTTAGCCAATGATGGGTAAGATTCCCCAAGGGGGGAACAACCTAAGACAGGCACGATCACATGGGAGGTCCCCAAGGAAGGACTTTGGGGGCTATGGCAAAAGGGGATGATGGACCTTCACCCCTCGGCTTTGACAAAGCCTGAGTCCTCTTGGTCTGTGAGAAAATCTCCTTATCTCTTGGCTGTCTTAGTTCCCTTGCTCCACCTAAGCCTGAAACAATGACAGAAGGTGGTGCAGCCCTGTGCTGAAAAGCCCGGGTTCCCTGGGTGATCAGGCCTAAGAAAGAATATGTAAAATCCTGTGAAACCTGCTTTGTTTGGAATGCTCTCGGTTGAATGAGAAGGGTCCAAGGAGGAAGTAAGCTTGTTCCTCAAAGTTTTACAGCTCTTTGACCCTGACTCAGAATAGGCCCTCAGAGTTCCTTGTTATTTGATCCATACTTCCCAGCAATGAGTAATGAGCTTTACCTGAATTCTTGTACAAACGAACCCAATAAAAAGCCTCTCCGGTGGGGGAACAGCGCACCCTCCCCTAGAGAGGGTGGCCAAGGTGCTCCCCACTAGAGGGAGTGGCTGAATTCTGTCCCTACTTCCCCACAGAACTCGGTTGTTTCTGTGTATGTTTTTCTCGTGGGTCAATGAGCAATCCACAGCGTTCACTGTGGTCAGTGGCCGCGACACCTGAATTTTGGACTTTAGGAATTATTGTGACTTTTAAGCCACTAAATTTTAAGATTTTTTTACATTGCAATAGATAATTAGAGCACTGAAAAATAATCTGAGATAACAAGATAAACTGTGAGAAAGTTATTACCACTACCATCTATTCTATTATCTTGTAAATCAGGCAACAGAAATGGAGAATACAAGATGCTGTTCTGTTTCCCTGCTAGACATAAAGTAAGCATCATGTTTGATTTAAGAGCAGGTGTCTGATTTAAGACTATAATTAACACCAATAACCTTCCATTTTTAATGTCTTTGCACTGGTAAAATAGCTGTACTGTTTTCACTGGTTGTTTTTATAATAAATGTATATTATAATTTTGAATTAAGAATAAAATTTTGTAACTATAACATCACTTTTATGCCCTGGAGTCTCTAATAATATTCTACATGTAATATTCTATCTGGGAAATAGTTTCTGAACTTAAGAATGTTAGAAAAACACTCTAAAAATATTCTTAGTGTCTTTTCCTAATTCTAATATTTATAAAATGTGTCATAGTGAGCATGACAGATTTTAAAGGGATTGTGATTTGAGCCACAATTTTTCTTTGTCAGTAGTATTAAAATTTTTCCTCTTGTTGTTTAGACAGGATATTTTTCTTAAAAAAGAAAACAGAGTCTCTAGTTGGTTAAAGTATCATCCCAATATGCCAAGGTTGTGGCTCTAACCCCTGGTCAGGTCACATACAAAAAGCAACCAATGAAAGCACAAATAAGTGGAACAACAAATCCATGTCTCTCTCTCTCAAATCAGTTTTTTCAAAAAAGAAAGAAATCAGGGTTTCTTAGAAATAATAGTGTCCTGTAGTGGTGAAATCAACTCATTGTTATATGCTCATGGTGTTACAAATGTCAGTCCACAGATCACAGTATGTAAGAAGTATACCTTTATTTTTCAACAACTCAATTTAATTTCTGTTTAAACACCCATTCCTATAACATTTAGCTGTGGTTAATGTGGTCAGTTTCCTTATACCTCTATTTCCCATTTCCTTGGGTTTCATTTAATATGTGCAGGACTTACTTAGGTCTAAGCCCTCAGGGCTAAAGAGGACATTTGATCACACATGCCTCTCAAGATACCCACTAGCCCACCCTGTTCACGTACCTCATCATGCATGCATTCTTCATTTCTGTCTGAAACAGGCCTTCAGGTCTGGCATGGCTCTTCCCGACCTTCACACTTTTTAAGGTTCTTGAAAATTGTATTGTTGCTCCAGTGTTATTCTGGGATTTGCAAAACTCTGTGGAGGCTGTTAAGACCTTCTGTGCCGATTTTTAGGGGCCTGTTCAGAAAATAGGGCTCAGTCTCCCTTGCTCTAAGGTCTCATAAATTCATCAAAGAGTTGCTATCTCAAAGGAGCTTGGTTGTGGAAAAAGAGGGCTAGTTCGTGATTCCATCGCCTCCCTATGCCAAGGAATCTTATGATAGTCAGAGGCATAGGTGAGGGACTCTTACTCTTTCTATTTTCTCTTAAATTGATCTTATGCCGTGAGTCCTTCTTGGTCTATAGAGATTCCCCACCTGTCTAGGTTCATGGTGTCCCTAGCATGTCAATAATCTTTTCATGGCATCCTTAGTCCTACACAAACCAACAACAAACAACCAAACAAATAAAATATCAAAAACCTAATGGTTTCATTTATCAAATAGTTAGATTCAAACAATTTAATAGTAGTAGCTGGTACACTGACAGTTCAAAAATTTAAATATACCACAGTAATCCTATAAATTCACTGAGGTACTTAGTGTACTACTACTAGCTCAGGTTATTGAAACACAAATCCAAGCAGACACCCCTTCTCTGCTGTTCAATGCCTTCCTATGCATAGGAGCTCAGAAAAGCATACCTGTTAGGCAGCTGTGAGTGGTGGGCTGCTAGCAGGCAAACAGAATAAGGTGGAAAGCAAACGCCATAAAAACTAATGAGTTCAATCAGGAAAGCAGAGCCATTGTAAGTACTAGAGGAACAAGGACTTATTGTAGTAAAGGGAAGGAGTTTGGAGAAGTGAAGGTTTGGAAAGAAGGAATGAGAGGAGTAGGTACTAACCAATCTGTGTGACAAGCCCAAGACTGCAGGAGAATCCAAGCCACACACATGGCTAACAAAGCGTGAACTTTTGGAGAGGTCTCGCCCTGTGCGTCCACAGCCAAGTGTCAGGAGCCACTGCTGGCAAAGCAGGATCCTAGAGGAAAAATATGTCTACATATGTGCATTGATGGTGGTCTGGGGGAATTAGGGGGAAGGCTGAATGAATAAAGAAGTTTTATTTAGGAAGACCAGGAGAGGACAGCCTTCTCAGACATCTAAGTAAATAGCTTTAAAAGAGAAAAACAAAACAAAACAAAACAAAACAAAACAAAACAAAACAAAACAAAACAAAACAAAACAAAACACAACCTACATTGGATCCTGGGGACTGTAAAGTTTAAAGACAGAATATTAAAACTAAAAATGCTCTCTTGAGAAGGATTACCTATCTTGCAATAATTTGCAACTCTTTTATTGTCATTACCTGTAATAAAGTAGCTATTAATGTCCTCAATAAGAATGATTATTGTGTTAGAGGCCAAGAATGAGGGAAATCAGAAATAAATGGTGCGAGGAGATTCCCGTTTCCAAGTTTGTAAATACAAAAGGAAACCTGCAAACGCTCTGGAGGTCATAGGAAAGGCGGTCAGTTACTCTACTGGCATATTTCCAGGCAAACTGTTCTATTTGAAACTGTCTCAACTGTAAAAGCCTATGAGCATAGAAAGAACTCACCATTCCATATAACTCAATTCTGACCTTAATTACCTAGGGGTATATCATACTTTAAGTATAAATTAAGTTTTATTCGTCTCTTCAAGTCACTTTACTGGTATTAAAGTGTTGGTAATCTGCTGGTCTAATGCTATAATGAACTGTAATAATGATTTTTGGGTAGGTGAAAATCATAGATTATGGTTTTCAGTGCATAAAGTCTTGGCAAATTTGAACAGAGTCTGAGAAAATGTTTATTTGTCAACTAAAGCTAGATGAAAAACAATCATAAAACCTAGTGGCATACAACAAGCATTTATTTTGTGTTTACCCATTAGTGGGCCAGCTGGAGTCCAGCTGCTCCAAGCTCTCTCTGGTTGGGGGTTGGGTTTAGGTCTCCTCCTGAGTAGTCATTCCAGGGCCTGGGTCAGAGGGGTGATGGCCATCCGGCAGAACTTTTCTGTCGTGGAAATAAGAAAGAGTGCGAGAGGGCAAGCCCAGTTATACAGGCACAGTTCAAGCCTTTGCTCGTGTCATGTATGCTGACATGTTATTGGTTGAAGCAAGTCACGTGGTCAAAACCAACATCAGTGGGATATAGAAGTATATTTCTACCATGGAAAAGGAAGCATGAATATTTTCTTAGCAACAATCTCATCTATCATAAGATGCTTTATTTATTACTTTCTATTATTCCTCAGATTTTAAATGAACTAAGTTTAGACTCAGTTTTAAGTGATAAAAACCTTGGATAATGGTGACTTAAACAATACAGAATTTTATTTTGTACATGCAAGAGAAGTCCATAGAGAAGCAAACTAAAGTGCAATGGTATCTCCACCATCTTCAGGAACCCAGTGCCTTCTTCCTTGCTCTCTTCTGGTTTCTAGGCCACCTCCTGATCCAAGATGGCTGACCAAGCTTTAGCCATTAAGTTCACTTTCCCTACAGCAAGCTGGAGAACAGGATAAAACAAGTTACATTTTCTCTCTTCCCAGAGGTTGCATACAATTCTTTGGCTTACATCTTATTGGCCAGAAATTATTTGCATAATTATGCTAGCAAGGGAAGGCAAAAGTTTACACATTAGTCTTGGAAGTCTCTAGGTGGCCATGTTTCCTGTGGAAAATAATGGGTTTTATGATGTTAACATACGATTAGAGAACAGCTGTTAGTGCAAACAGTTGGCAGTCTTTGCACAGCATTCCAAAAACACTGCATTCTCGGCACTACCTAGACTTTAAATGAGATAAGTGTTTAATTTCTCTTCCAAGTTTTAAAACAAAAACAAAATTGTTAATATATAAAGACACTATAGATATTATCCCTTAAATTAAATTTCCGAATTCTTTTTAGTTACAGTTGGCAGACTACCAGAAGAAAGAGGAAGAGGAAATGAAGTTTCTCCTATGTGTGCTTGTTCTCAAAGGAGTTATTTACATCTATCACCCTGAAAATGAATTGATCCTGAAAATGAATTCCAGGGAGAATCATACTTTATCTTTTCCACTGTAATATGTTAATTCTAGTACACAGGTTTTTGAGAGATTTCAAAAAAAAAAAAAAGAACATTTCCTATTACGAAGAAATGCTTAAGATTGAATTAGGCCACAGACATTGATGGATCGCTGCTTTTTGCTGTGATCGTTAGCCTGTAAAGAAGGTTATCCAAGATCTGTTCCCAGTATACCCTTCTATACCCATCACACCCAACTATTTTTCATTTATCTTTATAAACCTTATGACATGTTACAAAATGTCCAGTATTATATATGATTTTCTCAAACAAATTAGATCAATTGTGCCACCCAAACAGATCCTGTATCGTCCTTTCTTGCCTGTGAGCAGAGTGACCCCATCACACTCACTCTAACTTTATCCCACCATGTAGGGCTTGACACAAAACTTTGCTTCCTTAAAAAAGCTTCTCTAGAATCTCACAATTGCAAGTGATGTCTCTTTAAATCGAGTACAACTGGGTGTCGTAGTCATTCTTTCCTCTATTAATTCCCAACTAATGTTTGTTGAACACCTACTATGTATCACTGTCCTAGGTTTTATTCATGGCATTTATTGCCTACTATGAGACATTAACCAACTAATACTCTCTCACGTGTATACCACAATCTGCCTCTGCCTCACGTTGTACTTCATTGTTCACTTGGGTCACCTTGTGTTCAGTGCTCAGAAGCACTGAAAAAAAAAACAACATTGAAAACTGTCTGATCATCTGTATGTTCTTTTGACACCTAAAACCATGCCTTGCACTATTAGTTATGTGTTCAGCAAAAATATTTGATGAGTGAATATTCTTGGTGTGTTTCATTTACTGCCTTCCTCCTTACCCCAGAGAAACAATTCAAAGGAAGTATGTTACCATTAAGTTAACTGCTGTAGAAAAATTCATTTAAAATCGCAGCACACACTTTAAAATACGTATGTGTGTCTTCATTACTGGAGTGGAGAGGATGGAGAAGAATCTACAAGATGAAATTCCAGCATTTGCCTTATTAGAAATGCAAAGTGTCTGAATATAATATCACGAGAATTTCAGGAGACTGTCAAGTGTCCCATGTCCAGACTTGAAAAAAAAACCCACATAGTTAAAAGCAAAACTCTATCTATTCTGAATTTGCCTTCTGTGATTAAAAGACAGAAAGACCGAACCATAAAGTGATATATATTTAGGTATTTCTGGAAATACATGCATCCTGCTATAACTGTTGTATAATATGTTTTCTTGCTCAGCAGCCTTTTCCTTGTTTCTTGTTTATTCAGGCTTCAGATCTGTGGAGAGGGTCATAATTGGGAGTCTGGTATTCTTTCTCCAACTTGGATTCCATTAGCCATACGATACAGGCAGCGCACACAGTGGCTGTCAAACTTCAGCAATCACCAAAGGGGAAAGAAGGTCATGGGGTGGAAATTGTGGACTCAGAAAAAGCTCTTGATGTACAGATGACTCCGGACTGTGGAACATTAATCAGAATTTTGTCTGGATGCTACTCAGTCATCTCCGTGGACTAGTTCTGGAAAAGGCAGCCTCTCATACATGGGGACAGAGGAGTGGCTTTCTTGGAGCAAAGGTATCAGAAAGTGAAATGAAGAAATAGTCAGTTCTGTTTGCATTCTTCTCAGCAATGAAGAAAAATCAATAGGCTTTTGAATGTCGCAATTGCACTTTTAAATGAAGGCTTTCTGGAAGTCAGTTTTTTGTTTTATTTATTTATTTTTTTGACTCACAAGGGCTGATTCCAAACAAATGATGTGCGCACCGCTCCTGGTGGCTGTGCTGGGTCAGCACTGCAGTAGGTAAGTCTTACGGTAGAGGGTCACCGAAAAATTCATTTTAGTTGGAAAAGCTGGCATTGAATGCAAGCATTTGAAATTCAAAGCTGTTTTCAGAATTTTTCTTCTCTGTTACATGCTGATTTGTTAGAGAAAGGGGGTGGGGAGTCCTGGGAGTAGATATATTTAAAAAAATTGTTAAAAGAAAATAAGTATTGAAACATATTCTTGAGGACAAACTCACATAATTAGGTAAGCTTGTAAAGAAATCCACTGCTTTAAAACAACCTATTAATTTTTGGCTAACCTACCCATTTATGCTCTTCTCCAAAGAAGAAACTATTACAATACAGCCACAATTCATTTAAAGTAACATGTATTCAACAGCAGGTCGGTCTCCTAGGTGTACTTCCCCCCAGGAGAGACCTACTATAAATCCCAGTAATATTCCCATGAGATTTACAAGGCGGGTTTCTTTGTGGTGGGCTTGAGTATTTCATCCACTACAGTTTCAATGTCTCAAACGATGTCATTTCACATCATTTATCTTTGGAGTTTGCTCTAGTCTGAAAATTATCTTCATTAAGGTATTTCTTTAGTATTTGACCTGGAATTTTTTGATTCTGCTTTATCTGCCATCAGAAATATATCATTTCCCCCCAAGCCTTGACCATCGACTGAACTTTATTCAAGGAATCAGTTTGCTCTAGCATAATAAAGGTGGTTGCAGTTTCTTAATAAAATAAAATAAGTTTAGTTCAATTGTACTGAGCACATGAAAATTCCCTTTCAATTTCTCCTGCTCTCTGTTTGCGTCCCTGCCTATAGATACTAGTTTTGAGAATTTGGTCAAGAAAGAGTTGAGGTTTGGCTGGGGGATGGGGAGGGCAAGTGAAGAGGATTTTTAAATGTAAATTTTTTTTCTCATATCAAATAGAGAATTCTTTTTTAAAACATCGATAGGTTGAACTTTAATCTGGTGAGATGGCAATTGAGGAAACCAATGAAGAATATAGGTGCGAACCTTTAGAATTTTTTTTCTTTGAGGTAAAAAAATGAGAAAAGCACCTGCTAAGAAGTTAGGGCACAGATTTCTGAGTCCTTTAAGAATTTCTACCAAAATGTATTAGCTTTAAGTACTACTTTCATTTTAATAACTTAATTGGAATGATGGAGGAGGTGAGGGCTGCCAAAGCCAATACATTAAATGCCTGTCAGGACAGCAGGCTGCTCCGTGGTAGCAGATAATTCACTCAGCAGCAGTGCTCCCTCCTGGGATGCTGGCCACAGGGATGAGAATCCTGATTGCTGGCTCTCACTGGTTTTAAGTGTGTGTACATATTGACAGTTAGTCCACAGAGAGCAGAGCACTCCTGTGGAGGTCCTAGAGGGCCCATAGATGGAGCAGCCGAAGATAATTTTCTTTTCTACTAGGAGAGTTTAACTAAAACTGCATGTGGTTGGAAATGGCTGCTGTTCTTTCTCTTCTGACAATCCTTACAAATCACCTTACACAAAAAGAAAACTCTTAAGTCCTTTATTTGAATGTGTGAGATGATAACTTTAGTAGGAATAGCTGTGTTGGGCTTCAACATAGATTATTGAGGGTATACTACAAAGGCCAGGGCTGAATTTAACAGGCCATTGTCAGCAAGGGGCAGTGTCATTGGACATCACCAACTGGTTCATATGGAAGTTTTCTTTACGTTTTAAAATGTTGAAATTTAAAACCCATATAAAGGAATCCTACCATTTGTGACAACATAAATCTTGAAGACATTATGCTAACTGAAATGAGCCAGACTGAGGGGAAAAAATACTGTATGACCTCACTTATACATGGAATCTAAAAAAAAAATCCAGTCCATAGATACAGAGGCCAGATTGGTGTCTACTGGGGAAGGGTTCTGGCAAAATGAATGATGGGGGTCAAAAGGTACAAACTTTAAGTTATAAGTAAGTCCTGAGAAAGTAATGTGTAACATGGTAACTCTAGTTAATATACTCTAATGTATATTTGATTGAAAGTTGCTAGGAAAGTACATTTTTTTATTTTTTATTATTATATTTCATTGATTATGCTAGTGCAGTGGTCCCAATGTTTCCCCCTTTGCTCCCCTCCATCTAACATATACCACTCCCTCAGGTGATTCCTCTACCATCGTTCACGTCCATGGGTCATAAGTATAAGTTCTTTGACTACTCCATTTCTTATACTGTACTTCACATCCCCATGGATAGTCTGTAACTATGTATTTGTACTTCTTATTCCTCTCATATCTTCGCCTTCCCTCCCACCCCACTCCCATCAGCAACCGACAGACCAATTTCTTTTGAGAAATCAGCCAACAGTCTTATGGGAACTCCACTGTGGGTAACTAACTGCTGTTCTCTTGCTGTTTAAACTCTTCCTTCACCAAATTAAGGAATTTTTTTGCCATTATTTTTTCAAACAGGTTTCCAATTTTTGCTCTTTCTCTTCTACTTCTTGCACCCTTCTGATGCAATATTCGAATTCTTTTTTTAAGATTTTATTTATTTATTTTAAGAGAGGGAAGGGAGGGAGAGAGAGAGAGAGAGAGAGAAACATCAATGTGCAGTTGCTGGGGACCATGGCCTGCAACCCAAGCATGTGCCCTGACTGGGAATCGAACCTGCGATGCTTTGGTCCGCAGCCCGTGCTTATCCACTGAGCTACGCCAGCCAGGGCAATATTCAAATTCTTGAAGTTGGCCCAGAGGCTGCTTACACCTATATCCTTGTTTTTTGGGATTCTTTTTTCTTCTTGTTGTTTTCTGATTGGTTGTTTTTTGCTTTCTTATGTCCCAAATCATTGATTTGATTCTCGGCTTCATCTATTCTACTCTTGTTTCCCTATAAACTGATCTTTATTTCAATTAGTGTATCCTTTGTTTCTGACTGAATTGTTTTTATGCTGCTGAGGTCTTCAGTAAGTTCCTGAGCATCCTTATAATCAGTGTTTTGAACTTTGCATCTTTAGATTGCTTATCTTCATTTTTTTAGTTTTATTTCAGAATTTTTGTTCCGTTCTTTCATTTGGGCCGTGTTTCTTTGTCTGCTCATTTTGGCAGCCTCCCTGTGTTTGTTTCTATGTATGACGTAGAGCTGCTATGACCCCCTGTTTTGGTGGCATGGCCTAACATAGTAGGTGTCCTGTAGGGTCCAGTGGCACAGCCTTCCCTATCACCAAAGCTGGGTATGCAAGGTGCACCCTTTGGATGAGCTGAGTATACCCTCCTTATGCACTCGGCAAAATCCTTTGTTGGAATCAAGACATTAGCAACTGCAGCACAATGATCCTTGTGCTCTGGCAGCAGAAGCTGTGGGACAAATTTTGCCATGACATGTTTCATGTCAAGATCCTGAGTCAAAATCCCGGACACAGTAGTTTTTGGATTTCCATATCAGCTTCTAGTTCTCACCCTGGCAGTCACTGTTCTTTGTTGATGGCAGCCCGGACACGTTCAACATTCTTGATGTTCTGCTTGTTGCAGGCCTTCCAGAACTTGATCACTTTCAACAGATTCTCGATCATCTTTGAAGTATTTGTGTAACTCTTGTTTGTGCTGCACTCTTGTATCATCCCCAAAAGCCTTCTGAATCACCCAAATAGTTTCTGTGAAAGAATGTTCAAGCTTAACACAAAATTTGCAAAATTGTTGCTCTACTTAGTCACTCATTTTGAATGTGATGGCCACACAGTACACATGCTTACTCAACTGTGTCTACCACCCCCACTGACTAGCACAGTGAAGTCGTCATTGTTCACACATGCGCATTCCAGTCCACTCTCCTTGGCTGCCAGGTTACATTGATGATGCACAAACTGTTCTTGTTGTATTAATAATAGCTGGACTTTTTCCTGTCAAACTTCATATATATACATATGTACACATATGTGTGTATATACATATGTGTACATATGCCTATATATAAAAAACATTTTTTATCCATTTGTTTGTTGATAGATACTTTAGGTTGTTTCCATATCTTGGCTATTGTGAATAATGCTGCTATGAACCTGGGGATACAGATATTTCTTTGAGACAGTGATTTTATTTCCTTCAGATTTGTATACAAAAGTGAAATTGCTGGATCATATGGTAGTTCCATTTATTTATTTATTTTTAGGGAACCCCCATCCTGTTTTCCACAGTGGCTGTACCAATTTATCTTTTTTCTTTTGGAAATTTTATGAACACATGCACATATCATCTGTGAATAATGAAAGTTTTATTTCTTTCTCTCCAGTGTTTTCCTCCTTCTCTGTTTTTCTCGTTTTCTTTTTCTGCAGTAGCTGTGCTCCCTTTCTGCACTGGCTGGCACCTTCAAGTCAGTGTCGAATGGGGGGATGATAGTAGACATACTTGTCTTGTTTCAAGTCTCAGTAGGAAAACTTTCATCATTTTACCACTAAGCTTAGTGCTTGCTTTATATTTCCTGTTGATATTTTATTCAAAATAAAAAATTCCCCTTTTTTCTTAGTTTGCTAAGAATCTTTATTATGAATACATGTTGAATTTTATTCCAATATATTTTCCATTTATAAAAATGATCACATCATTTTGCTTTTTTATTCTAGTAAGGTGATAGACTCCATTGATGAATTTTTGATTTTTCAACCAGTCTTGCATTGCTGGAATGAAACCAAATTTTTATGTTTTTAAAATTTGCCTTGTTATTACTTTATTTAGGATTTTTCAATCTGGGTGATATTGGCTTAGAATTTTTCTCTCTCATAATGTTTTTGTCATGTTTTGATTTCAAGGTTATGAAACTTCCTAAAAAATTATGGGAAATAGTCCCTCATTTACTATTCTGTGGAAAAGTCTGTTTAAATGTTTGGTAGAATTCACCAGCAAAGCCATCTGGGCCTGTCGTTTCTCTCTGTGAGAAGGAATTAAATTGAGAATCCAGTTTCTTTAATAGTTATAAAAATTTTTTGATTTTTCTATTCTTGTGTTCATCATGGAAAATTATGTTTTTGTCGATCCATCTAAATTTTAAAGATTGTTAGCATGAAGTTTTTCATAACATCCTTTTAAGATCATTTTAATGGCTTCATGATCTTTTGAGGGGATCAGGAAACCAGAGCGTTCAGGTCAAATTTGGCCCATGGCCTGTTTTTGTGTGGACCTGTGATCTCCAAGTGATTTTTTATATTTTAAAGGGCTTTTAAAAATAAACAAAACAACACAGACACGAGAATGTTTGATACAGACTTTAATCCTTGCTCTTTCTTTAATATTTCCTTCACTTTTAATTCTTTGATTTAATTTCCTGTCAACTATCTTCTCGAGAGGCCAATTTTTGTAAGAATTCTATAAATATTTAAAAAGATAGTTTGCTATCATGTGATTGGAATCTTCTATGTCCTTGTTGACTTCTTGTCTCCTTATACTATTAGTAAGAGCTGTGTTAAAAATCTCTGTTTTATTGTGGGTTTGAATACTTCTCCTTATAGTTCTAATATAGTTTTGCTGTACATACTTTGAGACTATTAGATTCATATAAATTTAGAATTGTTATACTTTTCTCTGAATTGAATATTTTATCATTTTTCATTGGGATGAAGAAGTACCTTCTCAGCAGTGGAGCACTAAACAAAGCATAGATAAAAGAAAATATGAAACATATTTTGGGAGAGGAAAAAATACCATTTAGTTGTATTGGGAGGTCCACTTAGAGAAAAAGGGAAAAGAAGCTTGTAAAATTAGAAGGGGCCATCAATCAACTGGATATAATTGACATCTACAGATTATTTTGTCTAGCAAGAAAATATACATTCTTCACAAGATGAATCATTCACCACAGTAGACCATGACACAAACCTTAAATAATTTAAAGAATAAAAATAATACAATATTTTCTCTTAGACTACAGTGGAATTACACTAGAAATCAATAACGGAAAGATAATTAGAAAATTCCAAAATATGTGGAGATCAAGTAACATGCTTTTAAATAACACTTGGGTCAAGAAAGAAACCTTAAGAAAAAATAAAAAGTAATTTGAACTAAGTAAAAATAAAAATGCAACTTATCAATATTTGTGAAATGCAGAGATAAGCACTGCTTACAAAGAACTTTATAGCATTAAATGAATATATTAGGAAAGAAGAAAGATATAAAATCAATTATTGGAGCTTCAATTTCAGGTAACTAGAAAAAAATGAACAAATTAAATCCAGTGGAAGCAGAAATCAATAAAAAAAATATTAAGGGAACCAAAGCTAATTTTTTGAATAGATCAATAAAATCAACAAACCTGTAGCTAGGCTAACTAAAAAAGAGAGAGAGGGGACATAAATTACTAATATTAGAAATGTAAGAGAGGACATTAAGAGCCTAGGAACATTTCTACAATAATAAAGAAATGTTATGAACAACTCTATGCCCACAAATCTGATAACTTGGATGAAATGGACCAATTCCTTGAAAGATAATAATTTGCCAAAACTCACACAAGAAGAAACAGACAATCTGAATAGGCCCGAATCTGTCAAAGAAATTGAATCAATAATTAATAACTTTCCAAAAAGTAAGCACCAGCTCCAGATGGGTTCACTGGCAAATTCTACCACATATTTAAGGAAGAAATTATACCAATTCTCTACAATGTCTTCTGGAAGATGTAAGCAGAGAGTACTAGCTAATTGTCAAAACCAGATAAAGACATTATGAAAAAACAAAACAAAACAAAAACAAACTACAGATCAATATCTCTCATGAACATAGATGCAAAATCTTGAGCAAAATATTAGCAAATTGAACCCCAAAGTTTATAAAAATGGATCATAAACCTAAATATAAAATATAAAACCCCTAGAAAACTTAAATGACTTGTGTATGTGATGCCTTTTTAAATACAACACCAGAGGCATATCTGTGAAAAAAAGTAATCAATAAGTTAGACTTCATCAAATTAAAAACTTCTGCTCCATGAAGGACACTGTAAAGTGAGTGAGAAGACAACCCACAGACTGGGAGAAAATACTCACAAAACATACAGCTAATAAAGGACTATTACTTAAAATATACAAAGATATCTTAATATTCACCAATGTGAAAAACAATTAAATTTTAAAAATGGGCATAAGTCCTAAACAGAGACTTCACTAAGAAGATATTTAGATGGTAAATAAACATATGACAAGATCTCTGTATCACCTATCACTAAGGGAATGCAAATTAAAACAATGAGATACCTCTAAACACCTATTAGAATGGTCAAAATCCACACCGCCTACAATACCGAATGTGGGTGAGCGACAGGGACTCTCATTCATTGCTGATGAAAATACAAAATGGGACAGCCACTTTGGAAAACAATTTGGTGATTTCTTATAAAACTAAACACACTCTTACTGTACAATCCAGCAATTGTGCTCCTTAGTATTTAACCAAAGGAGTGGGAAACATGTGTCCACACAAAACCTGCACATGGATGTTTATACATCATTGCCCAAACTTGGAAACAACCAAGGTGTGCTGCGGTAGGTGAATGGCTAAATGAAGTGTGGTTCATCCAGACAGTAGGACATTACTCTGCTGAAAGAAAAGAGCTATCAAGCCATGAAAAAACATGGAAGAAATTTAAATATATATTACTAAGTGAAAGAAGCCAATCTGAAAAGGCTACATCCTATATGGTTTCAACTATACAGCATCCCAGAAAAGGCAAAATCATGGATACAGTACAAAGATCAGTGTTTGCCTGGGGTTGAGGCCATGAGGAGGGGCGCAAAGGTGGAGTACAGAGAACATTTAGGGCAGTGAAAATACCTGTGTGATACTGTAATGAAGGATACATGAGGAAGGAGAATTGATCTAAATCCACAGAATGTACACCACCACAGGTGGATGGTAATGTAAACCGTGGATTTTGGGTGCTTACGTGACATGCCAGTGTAAGTTCATCAGTTTTGCCAAATGAGCCACTTTGGTGGGGATGTTGATAGCGGGGGAGGCTACACCTCCGCAGGGAAATATGGGATATAGCTGTACCTTCCCCTCAATATTGTTTTAAATTTGTTCTAAAAGAAAGTCTTAATTTTAAAAAAGTAGATGGGAAATTTATTTATTTATTTTTAAGATTTTACTTATTTATTTTTAGAGAGAGGGGAAATGAGGGAGAAAGAGAGGGAAAGAAGCATCAATGTGTGATTGCCTCTTGTGCACCCCATACTCGGGATCTGGCCTGCAACCCAGGCATGTGCCCTGACTGAGAATCAAACCTGCAACCATTTGGTTTGCAGGTCAGTACTCAATCCACTCAGCCACACCAGGCAGGGCCATTTTGGTTTGTTTGGTTTGTGTCAGAGGGAGGCATTTGTATTTAAACTGCTGACAGAATTTTGAACCCAGTTTTTCTGACTTAAATTCCAGCTGGTCATAATCATAAGCAATAGGGAAGAATTTAAGGCTTTAGACATTTTTTACATTTACCTAAAATAAATTATCTTAACCATTTAATCTTAAATATTCAGTTTTAATAGTTATTTTACCATCTCATTTCACATTTCTCAAGAAACTAGAGAGGTGGATATTTTTAAACAAAAGAGGAATGAGTGAGAGCTTGTTTATTGTCCTTAAGTGAAAATGTTCATGCTAGGTTTTCCTTTGTTTTCTCCTAAACATTAACTTTTGAAATGAAAATAACTGATGGAAAAAACAGTGAAAGTCTTGCATCAGAATTGATTCTGTGCCAGAGCTACATCGGCTTTAATTTTTACCTTAAAGAATGGCTGCAGTGTGGTTCTGGTTCGGTGGCTGGAGGTGCTGGGTTAAGATTCAACTGGGCCAGAGTTGCAAAGGGACTTGCTCAACAGCGCTAGGTTGAACGAAGCCAACGAAAGGAGGGTATAGAGGGAAGGACAGCAGAAGAGGGTCCCTGAAGGCTTGATACCCAGTACACAGATACTCATCTAATGAACAGAAAACTGCTCTGAACTTTAGCCTCAACTCCTGTCTCACCTCACAGTCACCAAATCCACAGCAACCATAACTGCAATGATTTGTCTGAATGACTGAGATGTTCATTTTTTATTTTTCTTACTGGGACCTCATCTTCCCAGCCTTCTATCACTTGGCACTGAAGGTTCAGAAAACAGCAGGTTCCAGCTGGGATGGGATGCTAGTGTCCTTATCTGACAGGAATAGGGTATCCAATCCTATTCCTTCATGTGTAAAGAGACCACAGATAAATGCTTTATCTTCTCTGCTTTCTCTTCCGTATCTACAATCTGAAGATAATAGAGTTATACCTCCTCCTTTCTCACTTTCGTGACACACTTGTGATAAATTGAAGACAAATTGAAGCTGAATTGTCCTCTGTCTGCAAAGTCCCAAGAACTCTGGGAATAAAGGCTATGTATAAATAAAAATGCATTATGAATGACTGAACGTTAATAAAGTTTTTTATATTTTACCCTTATGACAACTTTATGAAATCATATCTATTGAATATCCAGCAGATCTTCCCCATGCCCTCAAAGAACACTTTCCAAGCTCTCTAAATTAGTCCCTAGGAAATAACCATGAGGAAGGTAAATTTTGTCTCCGTGATCTCAGGTTCCCCTGTACTTTCTTAGGATCAGGCATCTATGTATGACAGGCGTACCAATCAGTTTAGGGCTTTTGTGGACCCTCTACCACCATCAAAATGCACTCCCAGTCGAGGATTTCATAAATGTTCCCATGCAGGTAGAATGACTGACAAACCTAATATGTTATCTTTCAGTATATTTTAAATTTTAAATTCAGTGTTTTAAAATTTAAATATAGATTTGGCACACAGTCTTTAGCCACATGGTTTCATCTAAAATGGGATTTTTCAGTTTTCAATTTGAGTATCAGGAAGAGGATTTTTTTCTTCCTGAGTGTGGTAGGGGTGAGGAAAGAGGGGAAATAGCAAGTTGGAGCTTCTGAAATCTTACTGCATAGGTACAGGTATTAAAAACCAACTGCAGTACTTAACACTATCTATATTATCAACCATATTTATATACTATCAAATGCAACTCTCGGGTAGATAGGATTTCCTTCATTATATACATGAGAGTGCAGTAGTTCTTTCTTTTTCACGGAGGATACATCAAATCCCCCAGTGGACGCCTGAAAACACGGATGGTACTTAACCCCTGTGTACTACATTTCTTCACACACTGTATTTTGCCACATGTAACACGCACCCACGTTTTGTGTGCACTATACACAGGATTATTGTACCCATGGTACGTAATCATTATGTTCACCTATAAAGTGCATCTCTATTTTCCCCTCAAAAATTCAGGCAAAAAGTGCACATAATACAGGGCAAAATACAAGAACATACATACCTATGATAAAGTTTAATTTATAAGTTAAGCAACACAAGAGATTAAACACAACTAATAATGAAATAGAAAATTATAACAGCTATAATACAAGTTATGCGAATGTGGTCTCTCTTTTGAAATATCTTTTTGTACTGCCCTCACCTTTTCACTAAAAGGAAGCACTTAACAGCTCGTCTGGCTTATCTGAGTTGTAAGCATCACTAACATTGCACTTTGGACTCATTATTAGGTAGAATAAGGGTTACTTGAACGGAAGCACTGTGGCAACAGTCGGTCTGATAATGCAGATGCTGCTAAGTGACTCGCAAGCAGGGATTGTACACAGTGTGTGGACAAAGGGTAAGTCCCAAGTGGGATGCAGTTGGACATGTGAGAGTTCATCATCTCACTCAGAACTGCCTGCAATTTGTTTATTTCTGAAATTTTCCATTTAATATTTGTGGACCGTGGTTGACTATGGGTAACTGAAATCTCAGAAAGGGATCCTGTGAATAAGGAGGGGACCACTGTACTAAAGGCTGAAGCGATTAAACAATTACCAGAGGTCACACAGCTAGAAAAGAATGGAGCTGAATTCAAATTTAAGTTCCAAGCACCTCACTTTAACAAATCATAATTATGTAAAACTGTCCCTACAATTAACTTTGGCCTCACCTTCTCCCGTTTTGTTCTCGCTGGTCAAGCACACATCTTTTGATGTCAACAGGTCTCCCGTGTCCCTGAGTCTGTAATCCTGACATCTAAAATAGACATGTCTACATGCAGCGCATCCTCCAGAAATAATTATGTTGTGGTGAAATGTCACCACTAGATCTTTGGTATCTTCCAAATGTTTTTCAACATTTCATCAGATTTAATGATGAATCTGTTTTATTATAAATTAGAAAAAAATAATGCAGTAACACATTTATGTATGACTCAATATGAAGGCCTTTTCTTTACCAGCAATTTTCTGACATGTGTGCAGCATTTATCCTGAATTTCTCTTCACCTGCATTGTACTGTGTGTTTTTAGTTCTCTCGCTCCTCCTTCAGTCTTTTCTCTTGCTATTTTTGCCTACTCCTCTTTCTTTGACATGTATGTCTTCCAGAACGGTTATGTAAGAATTCTGTTATGTTTTTCTTTCTAAGTTTTCCATGTTAGCAATCTTTATGTAGGCTTTTATTTCTTTCCAGCATGAATCTCGATTCAGGCAACTCAGACCTGAATTTCCATCCATTCTTACCCCTTGTTTTTCTGTGTACTTTTGCTTGTCTCTCACACGCACATAAACACATACATGCCATGCAGTCCAACCTCTGGGCTGCCCACAGTATGGTAAATTGCTGTATCACAGAATTCATAAACTTTGAGTTTCTTCCCTATCACTTAAAAAAATTAAATATAGATATACAGCAAAGGTAGATTCACAATAAAATTAGTGATTCATAGTAAAGTTTATCAGTAAATTAATAACTAAAGTTAAGTGGAGTCATATTCAAATGTCGTGAGTGAACAGCTTTGTTTCTTATGTGACCTTCTCTCACGGACAGGCTTCTCTCTATTTCTTAGCAGTTATTCCCTCACTGTCCTTTCATGACTCAGCTACTTGTCAACAAAAGTGTTAATTGGGGCCATTGATGACATGTCCTCTTGTCACACCCACTCATTCCACTGCCATTACTCTGATCACTTGGTCTTTTATCCAGAGCTCTCCCTAACCTAGAGAAATTTAAAAACTTTTCAGGTTTCACAAAATGTCAAGTTTAAAACCCTGGGTTTTATCTATTAATATCCTTCTCACTAGCTCTGTCCTAAAGTGGAGGGACTGTCTCTCACATCAATAACTATCCCTTTTCCTTTTAAATGTGTCTTTCTTTTTCTCAGAACATCTTGAAAGTATTTAAAAGAGAAAATAGTTTAAAAATGTTTCTTTATAAGTTGCATGGTCTATTTCCATGTAGCAGAGAAACACCCTATCGAATTTCCCACATGTAGCTCCATTGAAATCAGAAATAATTTGAAAAGCATCTTGTGAGGCTCACTTTTATCTCTAGTGCATGCTTTGAATTGCCCTAATTATGATCAATAGAAACTGACTGCTGTTTTCTTAAACACGAATGAATTTATTTAAGACTATGGCAGCAGGGATGGGGATGGATACGGTGCTTGTGCATCATATGGGTAACAGTGTAGGAGACTAGGCTTGTGAACAAAGAAGAGCAGAGACAGCTTTAGAGAACCAGGAATCAGGAAGGACAACAACTATCATGTGGCAAAAAATGCCTGGTTGACACACCTTTTGTTTTGTGCTGGCATTGAAATGAAATTATTGCTCCCATGTTTCCTTAATTCTCGCATCATTCACTCAAGATTCATAGTCCTGGCAGACAGATCCTGGTTGGCTGAGGCAGTCAGACATCTGACCCTTGGATCTACCAAAAAAAAGGACCTGGGTCCCCTGGTCTCCACAGACAGGCAATTGCCCTTCTACCGTGACCATGTACGGTGAAGGAGAATTTCCTAAAGGAGCATCAGGGGAAGATGAATGGATTGGGCAGCCAATAAAGACCAATGTCCACAGAGAAACAAATATTTTGGATTGAGTTGTTTATCAGTTGAAAAGTCATAAGGAAGTGGAGTCTAAAGACAACTTTATGAATCAGTCAATATCTGTTATGTACTTAGTTGTCATAGGAAATAATTCTAAATAACATATTTTAATATGTCTGCCCAACTGGAATTTATAGTAGTCTACAACAATGATTTTCAAACTTTTTCATCTTATGCCATATGTAAACTAATTACTAAAATTCTGTGATATGATAAAAATAATTGTTTTCCAGTCTGACAAAAAATTATGAATAATTTTGATTGATTTACCAAAAACATAATAATAGTTATTACCTACCCTTTTTACTTCAAAGTGACTTTTTAAAAAATCACATGCCTATACCTGTGTATATGAATTTCTGGTACCAAGGATTAACCATCAGATGCAACCTTATTATGTAATGTGACCAATAAGGTGCAACTCTGTTATATGACATATATTTATGGTTCAACACAGAGCATTCAAACTGGACAGCTATTGTTATGTTGGCTTTTTTTTTTTTAATTTTTCAATCTAAGGGAAAAGAGGTCAGTGTACCTGACTATTTAGTCAGGTATTGCATGTTTTAAAAATTCTTGTGGCACACCAGCTGAAAATCTCTGATCCACACAAAGAATTCCCAGGTGAGCATAAGAGATAGCTTCTGTTCTTCTACATTGTATGTAGGCTGCTGTTGAAATGTGGAGGGAGACGAGGAGAGAAGAAAGGGAATAAAATTGGAAGGGGTGGGGGATAAAGATAAGAGGCTACGTAGAGAACAGATATGAGTGCTTTGGCATTTTATCTATGTAATCTACAGGTCTAGTTATTTGTAGAAACTGGAATTGATTTTAAGCTCTTTAGGGAATCTGATTCTTTTTTTTTTTTTTCCAACTTCCTTCTTCAATTTTAACAGGTAGAGTTTTCTGCATAGTGGATCAAGCATTTGAATAGGCGAAGAAGCGTGATATTTTTATCTCCCACTGTTCTCTTCAGCAATTTCTCTCCCTGTTTTATGCATGCTGCTCATGGGTTTGCGTAGTAATAAAGATGCCTTTTTCAGGAGGGTGCATCAAAATTAAGAGAATCATAAAAGCCATTTAGCACCCATCATTCTTCTTATAATTAGCGAGGAATGGGCTGAGGATAAGATGGAGGGTATGTATTTCTGACATCCTTTTTGGTTTCCTCTTTTTGCAGATGACAAGGAAGATTGGGCTTTTTTGTCTAATTTGACAAGCTGAATATTGTCAGGCACATGTCTTCATTAAGTCTGTGTAGTAAGAGGGAAGAACATCAAAGGGAAGAAGTCTTGAGTTTCTCTGGTTGGGGGTCATAAATATCTTGCAGGATAATCTGTGAGTACAAGAGTAGTTTATAGTATTTTTTGTGAAATGGTAATTATTTTAGGACTAAAAACACCTGTGGCAAACACTTGTTGGATCTGGACACTCGATTTTATTGCAACCTTAGAATATGGAGTGTCATGACCCACTTCAAAAAGCAATGATAAATGAGACAGACTTTCATTCTTAGGTTTTTTGGTCATGAGGTATAGCAGAGAGGTATATGGCAGTTAGGCGATGTTAATTAAAGGTGCAGAAAACTGAAAATGAACTGGAGTAACAACTTCACCTATAGCAAGGCTTGATATAAAAGACATCTACCAGTTGAATCATATCTGTAAGCAGTATCTCTTCAATATCAGCCTTGTCCATTTCAAGTTAAGGAAATAACTACCCAAATGTGAGTCCTTTTGCCATTTACTACTCCTCATTTCACTTTCTATTTCTCCACTTCTGGTTGGAAGATCAAATAGTCTTCACTCTATCACTTCTTAGATTTGCTTTATTATTTCCTAAAAGCTTGTCAAATACCCTTTCTCAGGATTTATTCTAATGTTCGATTCTTTCATTATTTTCAAGTTATCTCCCATCTTTCCTATTGGTTGTATTATAATTATTATTTTTTAAGCAGCAAAGAATCTCAGCCTCTCCTGGGGCAGCTTTCTTTCTGTAATAATTAAGTTACCTCAGCGGGATGAAGGGAAAAGTGGTGTCACCTCCAGAAGCTGATATTGTGCTAGTTAAGTACTGGGAATGACCAGTAGTACACAATCAGAGATTGAAGACTAAACAATAGTGGTAGCTATTTGGGATAAATTCTTGCTCTGTTAATTTGGTTATTGATTGTGATAATTAGTATGCATCCCTAACAATAAACCACAGGTGATCAAATTATGTCTCTCAATTATCATCATAACGTGGAAGGACACTGTAAGAGTAGCAGCTATAAAATGTCTCATACTATCTGAATAACCAAAGAATAAGGGTTAAGAAAATAGTATGCCAGGAAGAGCCTTTTTTTTACTTTCTTCCTTTCCTCTACCTTTAAAAATTGCTCTTTCCTTCCCAAACCACTAGAAGAATGCCTACTATACATTTTTAGCACTATATTTAATTTTCTTCCCCTCTTCAGGTAGTACAAATCATGAGAAATGACATAAAAAAATAGCATCATACTTTGCATGTTATGACAAGAGAGTATTGTCATGTTTAAAATTAAATGGACTAATAGGGGTGGGGGCAAGGAAGGGAGGAGTGGACAATGAGGAATCACTTTAAAATGCAGCACATAAAAATATGGAACATCCCTGACTGGTGTGACTCAGTGGTTGGGCATGGTCCCACAAAGTGAAAGGTTGCTGGTTTGATTCCCGGTCAGGACACATCCCTGTATTGTGGACCAGGTCCCTGGTTGGGCCAGCGCAAGAAGCAACCAGTCGATGTTTCTCTCACACATCCATGTTTCTCTCCCTGTCTCTCTCCCTCCCTTCCCATCTCTCCAAAAATAAATAATAAATAAAATCTCTTTAAAAACATGGAACAAAATAAATTTAATATAAAGGTTCTCATTTAAAATTACTTCCAATATGTCAGGAACATTTACCAATTGATAGATGTCAAACACAAGATTAAAGATAACACAATTACAATATTAACACATCCGATCAGTAAGAGCATATTGAATGATTCCCTGCTAGATAATGTTCTAGATAATTGCTTGCTCATATGGAGCTTATAGTCTAGTGATGGTGAGAACATAGAGAAAATAACTAAACAAGTACATAAAAAATACATTGGATTGTGAGAAGTACTACAAAGAAAAATAAATTGGGAAGAGAGGAATTATGGTACTGGTTAGGAGCCAGCAATTTATACAGGATTATGCAAGAGAATGAATCCTCAGTGAGAAGAGGGGATCTGGGCAGGGACCTGAAAGAAGTAAGGTAGCCATCTACATGGATATTTGGGCAAAGGGGGTCCATGCAGAGGACCCAGCAAGTGCAAAATCTCTGAGGAATGAGCAAGTTTAGTGTGTGAGAGGGAAAGTAAGAAGACCGTGTGGCTGGACTAGAGTAATAAGGAGTAATCTCTCCTACCACAATAGGAGATAAAGTCAGATAGGTGGTGGGTGGGGCAGGCAGGTCAGGTCCTGTTAAGTGCTCATGTAGGACTTAAAGCTTTAAAAGATCACCTGGCTGCTATGTTGAGAATACATGTTGAGGGTAGGAACAGAGAAGAGGGAGACAAATTAAGGGGTGTTTTAGTTCCTTAGACTGAGTGGCTCATAAACAGCTGCAATGTATTTCTCACTGTTTGTGAGGCTGGAAATCTGAGATTACCAGCATTCTCAGGTGCTGGTGGGGCCCTCTTCTACGTTGCAGAGTGCTGACTGTCTCACTGCGTCTTCAAATGGCAGAAAGAGGGAAAGTGAGCTCTCTGGGGTCCCTTTTATCAGACCACTAATTCCTTCAGAGGGACTCCACCCTCATGACCTAATTACTTCCCGAAGGCTCCACCTCTAAGTACAGTTGAAACTGGAAAAACCTGCGTGCTCCTGCCCTGCATTACTAGACCCAATAAGCAGAAGCAGGGATTAAGTCTTTATGGGCACTTTATGCAGATGGCAGGCGATCTGAGAAGATGATGGGTTATGTACCCTAAAAGACCATCTTAAATTCCACTTTAAACTGACCCATTTTATAAGGAGAAGAAAAGTGTAGGTAAGGGGTTTGGAATTCCGGGAAAAGTTAATCAGATAAAAGGTGCAGCATTCTTTCATCTGTGCTCTGGGCGGTGGACATCTCACCCTGGAGTACAATGGCTCAGATACCATCTTGAATTGCTTGCAGTCTTCCTGAGACACAAAGGTGGAACTGCTTATGGTCTCCTAGAGTCAGGGCGGGTCACACCTTCAGTTCCTGGAGCAACAGCGTTTACTGCATTGATTGCTAAGCTATTAGCTATCACCTAAACTAAAACTTTCCAACTCTTGAGTCCTCAATCATCATCAATTTGTGGGGGGGGGATAGAATTTTAACATGAATTTTGATGGGACATAAATACATATTTAGTCCATTGCAGGGGGTATTGTAATAAAGTTGGAAAATGGGACTTGGACAGTATTTTTTGGAAAGTCGTCGGCTGTTACAAATGAAGCTTCTATGAACATTCATGTACAAGTCTTTGCATGGACATATGTTTATATTTCTCTTGGGTACAAATACCTTGGAAAGGAAAGGCTGGGTCCCATGGTAAGTGCACATTTAACATTTTAAGGAACTGCCAAACTGTCTTCCAAAGGGGTTGGTCGGTCCATTTTGCATTTCCAGCAGCAGTGTAGGAGACATCCAGTTGTTTCATATACTTGTGAATGCTTTTTACACTCTTTAATTCTAGCTACTCTTGTAGCTATCTAATCTAATGATGTCTCATTGTGGTTTTAATTGACATTTTTCTAAGAAGTAGTAATGGGCATCTTTTCATGTGCTTATTTACCATGTACATTTCTCCTTTAGTGAAGTGTCTGTTCAAATCATTTGTACTCTCTAATAAATCAGACTGTTTGCTTTTTTATTGTTGATCTTTGAGAATTCTGTATATAAACTGGATTCAGGTCCTTTATCAAATATGTGATGTATAAGTATTTTTTCCCAATGTGTTGCTTGTTCTTTTATTCTCTTAATATCATTTGAGGAGCTGCAGTTCTTCCTGTTAATTTTTAAAACATGAAAAAAGAAAATTTGAGTCCAGAGTCCAATCCAGGATACAATCTAGGTTGGTGGGTTTTGTTTTCTTTCAATGCTTTGAATGTTTTTTTACTCCACTTTTTTTCCCCCTTTTCTTGTATATTATGGTTGTTAAGAAGTGGGATGTAATACTTATTTTTTACTCTGTAATACTCTGGCTTTTTTCAAGATTTTTTTTATCTTTTATTTTCTGAAGTTTGAATATGACATGCCTATGTATAGCTTTTTTTTCTTTTTAAAAATATTTATCCTGCCTGGTGTTCTCTGAGCTCCCTGGATCTGTGGTTTGGTGTTTGACATTAATTTCGGGGAATTCTCTGTTAGTGTTATTTAAAAGATCTTGTGTTCCTTTATCTCTTGCTTTTCTTTCTAGTATTCCCATTACGAACACCTCTTGCAGTTGCCCCACAGTTCTTGGGTATTCTGTATGTTTTTTTCAGTCTTCTGCTCTCTGATTCTCAGTTTCGGGAGTTTCTATTCTCATATCCTCAAACAGAAAGATTCTTTCTTCAGCCATGTCCAGTCAATTAAATCATTCTTCATTTTCGTTACAATGTTTTTCATCTCTAGTATTTCTTTTTAATAGTTCTTTTAAAATTTCCATCTCTCTGTCTACATTATCCACCTGTGCTTGTACACTACTTTTCCTGGGAAAGCCCTTAGCATATTAATCTCAGTTATTAAGACTCTAAGTCTGATAATTCCAACAATCCTACCATATCTGGTTCTGGTTCTGATATGGTTCAGTCTCTTCAAATTGCATCACTTGCTTTTTAGTATGTCTTGAAAGTTTTGGTTGAAAGGTGAACATGGTGTGCTTAGTAAAAGGCACTGTGGCAAACAGACTTTTAGTAATGCAGCAATAAGGCGTGGGGAGAGGGGAAGTGCCCCATGAGCATGCCCTGGCTGTGCACTTCACTACTGCTTCTCAGTCTACCCCACCCCCAACCTCAGGTGACACAGGATGGCTAGAGGGGGATATAGTTGGGTCCTTCAGGTCGGGTAGAATCTGATAAAATACAATAGGTTGGCTTTGGTAAAATAGTTTCTCTTGAGGGCTGACTTTATTTAAATATAACCAAAGACACTGAAATAGAGAACAGGGTGACAGTGTTCAGAGGGGAGAGGGGAGAGAATTTCAGGGGAATTTCAGGGAAGGGGAAGGGTTTACAGGAACAAGGATAAAGGACACATGGACAAAAAAAACTAGGGGCAGGTGGAAATGGGAGGGAGGTGGGGATGGCTGGGTGGGTGGGCTGGGATGGGAGTAAAAGATAGAAAGTTGTACTTGAACAATAATTAAAATAAAATTATTAAAAGAAAGAAAAACAAAATACTCTGATGTATTTCAAGAGGTTCCTTTTTCCCTGCAGTAAGCATGAGAGGACTTGTCTCTCATATTCCCTGGGGGGCTGGTAGAGCTCCTGGAGATAAAACTCATAAAAGCCCTTCCCCTCACCCCATTAATGGGTTTTATGAAATTTTAAACTCTCAGACTTGTCAATTACAGTTCTGTTTTTTTTTCTGGTTCCTATGGAGTTTTGTGCTTATGGGTTTCTGTTAAACTGTAATTCTTTGTATTTACCTGTTGTTTTAGAACAGCAGCTTGCTCTGCAACCTCATTTCTCTGACTAATTTAAGTTTTTTTTTTTAAAGTTTGTTTAGCTTTTCACTTGTCAGGACACAGTGGCAATTTATAAGCTGCTTATGTATTAAAAACTGGAAGTCTAACCATTCTGTTTTAAAAGATCAATAAGTTAGGTGAGCAATTTTCAACCTTTTTCTATCTCATGGCACACCTAAACTCATTACAAAATTCTGTGACATACCAAAAATACACTATATTTTTGGCCAATCTGACAAAAAATTAGGTATAATTTTGATTCATTCACAGTGGATGGCTACTGCTGTCATTTTTTTTTTTTATTAGACAATCTAAGGAAAAAGAGGTCAGTGCCCCTGACTAAATAGTCAGGTATTGCATGTTTTTAAAATTCTTGCTGCACCCCAGTTGAACTCCCTGAGTTAGACAATAAAGCAACTTATTGTGAAGTTAATTGAGCTTATACTTCAAGGTCCCTTCTTGCATGGCTCCTGCCAAGGCCTTGGGTCTGGCCCTAGCAATGTGTTTACGTGGTCAGAGGATTTTGTAAAATTAGCTAACTTTCATCCACTCTGGGTTAGGGCTCCTGTCTCCACTCAGGCTGTGTCTCCCTCACACTTCCTCCGCTGTCAAGCATTTCAGGGATGCAATAACTGACCGGAACACCGCTGCCCACCTGGCATGGTGCCACAGACATGTAAGCTCAGAAATCACATTGCGATATGAAATGTGTCCTACTGTGGACAGTAGGAAAGGAAAAGGTTTAAAAAATAAGAAGCCAGAGCCAGTCTGTGGAAAATATTTTTAATCACCAGAAGTGTGGAATTATTTCTCATTTTCACCTAATCAAAATGGTTGTTTCTTCTGTCAGGAATATAATTCATGTCGAATGCTGTGCATACAATTATAAATGTATGATAGTTTTTTTCTTTGTTGAAGGAGAATCACACAAAATAAAATTTATCCAATCATTCCTCTATTTTAGGTTATTAACTTCAGGAATACTGTAAAGTCTCTTGACATATCGTATAGAACATTCTAATATGTCAGATTACTTCTTAGGGCATCTGACACACCTTGTCCTTAGTAAGCTAAGTACGCCCTCACCCGGGTAGCTCAGTAGGTTGGGTGTCATCCCACCAAAGCAAAAGGTCACCGGTTCCATTCCCAGTCAGGGCTCCTGCCCGGGTTGTGGGCCAGGTCCCTAGTCGAGGGTGCATAGGAGAGGCAACTGGTCAATGTTTCTCTCCCTTTCTTTCTCCCTCTCTTCTTTTCTCTCTAAAAATAAACAAATAAAAGCTTTTTAAAAAAAGGAAAGTTAAGTAGTTCCAGATGAAATAGTACACAGTATTTCCAACAATGAGATACAGACTGAAAAAATAAGTGCTCTGATGACAAAATATGTACACATGTTCATCAACTTAGTTAACTGATGTAGTATAAGAGTAATTTGATTGTATACTTATGCAGCACAATATACTATAGCAACAACTTAAAACTATATTGTAATTCCTTTTGGGTTACAATTCATTCTGTATTTTTTTCAGAGAAGCCCACCCCCCACAAAAATCCAGAAAAGGTTTATTAGAGAGGTTTATTAGGCAAATTAATAAATAAAATGTTATGTTATTTTTCTGTGTTGTATGATTTTAATGTATTAATCCATTTTAAATTACATGTTGTTATCATTTATTTTCTCTTTCCAAACATATATTCATTTTTGTTTCTAATAATACATTTGTGATTTTCTTTAAAAGTGCCCCTTTTAGTTGAAGAACTTTAGGCCCCACATAAACTTGATCTTTCTTCCTTTCTTTCTTTCTTTCTTTCATTGATTTGAGAGAAACAGAGAGGCATTGATTTGCTGTTCCACCTATTTATGTATTCATTGGTTGATTCTTGAACGTGCCCTTACCAAGGCTCAAGCCACCACCTTGGTGTATCTGGGAGATGCTCTAACCAACTGAGCTACCCAGCCAGGGCCAACACTTGATCTTCTTAAAGTCTGATAAAGTAAAAATGTTTCCATCCAATAAAAGTCAGGTGTTTCACTGCTAATTGTAAATAAAATTAAACACACAAACATATACTGCCCTTTCTCAACTATATTCTCCAATATTTATGAGGTAACCATTCAGCTTTTATTGGTTATATATGTTTAGATTATGAATTCACATAAATTGAGCTAATGGTGAACTTTTAATCCCTCCCCCTTTCAGAGATGGGTCTTCTTTCTCCTTGTGAAGGTAGGTAGGCAGCATCCAATGGAAAGGTCAGTGGTTTTGAGCCCGTCAGAATAACAGAGGATGATGGGACTGGATGAAGGACTAAATTTTACAGAGTAAACATAACTAGAATGCTACTACTGATACTGGTGTTAAAAATATAGCCAGAAGTAGTGCAATAGACGAGTCAGAGAAAGACAAATATATGATTTCACTTACATGTGGAATCTGGAGAAAAAATGAACAAACAAAGAAAACTGGAGCCGAGTCATAGATACAGAGAACAGACTTTTGGTTGCCAGAGGGGAGGAGTTGAGGGAGTGGGTGGAAAGAGTGAAGGGCTTAAGAGGTACAAATTGGCAGTTACAGAATAGCCACGAGGACATAAAGTATAGCATAAAGGATACAGTCAATAATATTGTAATAATTATGTAAGGTGCCAGGGGGAAAACACTTTGTAAAGTATATGATTATCTAACCACTATGCTGTACACCTGAAACTAATACAAATAATACTGAATGTAAACTGTAATTGAAAAATATTTTTTTTAAAAGAAAGAAAACAAAATCAGAAGAAAAAAATTACTCAGTTCACACACACACACACACACACACACACACACACATTTAGAAGATATCAGATGCCTAGGGAAGAGCCTACTGAATACAAAGAATCAAAAAGTTGGAGTTTGAGAAATTGTGAGAGGCAAAAGCTAAGCATCTATGTAAATAAATAGAACAAAAAAACCCCAAAAGAAATAGAGAAGACAAAACATGAACTGAATGAAGGGAGTATCATTAGGGAGGAAGCTCTTTTGGAAATTATTTGAGAACTGCTGGTTCCCTGCCGCCCCGTTATGACACGGGAAGTCAAAGCCTCTGGAACTTGCTGTTGTCTAGCGTCAGATTTGGTCTCCCTTCCACCGCGCTCACATGTCTAGTGTGCAGAATGACATTGTCCTTCCATAATTCTCACAGAGGCTTTGCCATTGGATCTCTTTGAAGCTTTTATCCACCTTTCCTTTTAAGGCTTATTTATTTCTGCTTTGGTGGAGCTTGGAGTTGCATTCTCCAACGGGCAGCTCAAGTGTCTGAGGCCCTTTGATGCTTTCATCATTGCAGAAAAATTACACCAATCTACAGATTATGAAATATGTGGTACAAGAGTACACAGTAGAAAGGATTTTAAAAATCCCAAATCTGAGGATAGGGTACTAAGTGCTAAGGCAGACAAGTTCATAGTACGATTAGGGACTCCAAACTAGCAGAAAAAGCTATTAAATTAAAACACCCGAGGTTTCATCAGTCATTCTTATGTCTTTTTTACTATCTTTCCTATCTTAAATGATAACAAGATGTATTAGAAATTTATACAGTGATCAGGTTAATAAAATGTAAAACTAGTACACAACAAGTTGAGAATTCTGAGCTGCATTAAGAGATATAGGGTCAATATTTTAGCAAAATATTCCAAAGTCTCTAGACGACAAATTGCCTCCTCTGGACAGCTGTAAAGATCTTCTGAGTGTCACATGATGCTTGTTTTGAAAATATTTTGCATTTTCTAGATGAAGGGCACACTTTAACACTTCAGATTACAATAACATGGACTGACTCTTTAGCTACTTTAATTCACATCAGTCTCACTGTTTGGCAGAAACATTTTTCCCCTAGTCAGTATTTGCTCTGGTCACATTCAGGATTATTTTTAGAAAAAGATGTTTAAAAAAGAACCACAAACACAGATTTTAAAAGATATTATCTTGAAACTTATCAATGTTTTTTAGATTTCAGTCTCAAGAAATGAATTTCTGTGGAAGATCCTATCTTGCCTGAACTGGAAAATACAAACAAACAAACAAAAGAAAAAGAAATGTATCCTACAAAAATTAGGACAAACTTGTTCCTCCAATTCTTTTCTTTCAGAGGTAGAGAGAGTGTAAGAGTAGAGAATTATTTGCTGTATCCTGCTAGAATTATATTTCATATATTGATTTAAATTTTGCTAATGTGCTTAGAAGCCTCTTCATAAAGCAAGAAAAAACCCCCAAATATCCAGAAATGCTTAGTAAATCTAACAGATTAAATGCCAGTGGCTCCTTGATTCATGACAGTTTTTTTCACATCCCAGTATCTCCTTCGTGGATGTGTATCATTTTTCTTTTTTTTTTTTTTTTATGGGAAATCCAGAGAAATGTGGGAGTTAGATGTGCAAACCTAAACTAAAACAAGCAAACCTAAACAGTAAAACATTTTTGAGACAAAAAATTGAGCTTGCGACGCTTATGATATTTGTTGCCGTGAAACACGATCCCGACCCTTTGATAACTGCAGTATCAGTGGCTCAGCAACATGGCGACTTTCGGGGGAATTGTTGGAAAAAATTAATCGTACCTTGCCATCTCGTAAGAATAAGAAATAAAGGTGTTTTTTTTTTTTTTTTTTTGCCAAAGGGAAGGTCTCCTAGACAAGTGCCTCACTACTGTAAGTTACCTATTGTAATAGTTTCTTTTTTTTTTAATCCCTGGAGTCTCGCCATAGAGGCACTTCTGGAGAGGGGAAGGGAGGGCCAGGTGAGAGCCCTGACCTGAGACAGAGCTGAAACCGGTGAGGTGATTAACAGCTGAGTGGCAGCAGTTGGTAGATAAGAGATCTCTTTGGGAGGATAGTGCTGCCCTAAAAAGCCTATCCAGTCTACAGTCCCTGCAGATTTTAGGGACTGGTGAAGCCAGGCAGAGGTGAGAGGATGGTTTCAGGAATGGACTCCTGTGTAGCAAAGGAGGGAAAAAACTGAACAACCCTGAAGCAAACAGTAACTGGCACACGGCCCAGGTGACAGAGCTGTATTTGGGGAGGCAGTGGCCTACTGGCATGAGACGTGCTAAGCATAGGACATGAAACTTAGCAACAAGATACATTTTGGATTCTGCCGCCTGGGGGCCCAAGTCTTAGTTCTACATGCAGTCTGCTCTGATTGGGAGTATCCATGGAACTCATGGGGTGGATGTCAGGGTGTGCAACTGAGAAATTTGGTGAAGTTTCGAATAAAAGCCACTCATGTGGTCTCCCTGCATCTATTTCTGGACCATCCCAATCTGCTTTTCACCAAGAAGTCAGGAAATCTTTAAAAATATGCCTGACAATTTTAGCCCCTGCTCGAATTTCATAAAGGTGTTGTTGCTTTTGGCCAAACCGATCACAGCCTACCAGTTTCTATGAGTGCACTTTCCGAATTCATGCAGCCATTGTCCCTATTGATTTCTGCCCTCTGGCCACAGTTAAAAGCATGTCCATTTGTCCAGCATCCATACTGTACTTGAGCTTCTCCTCCCCATTTATTTGTGGAAGAAGCCGCTTGTCCCTCAACTTAGCAGCCAAAGATCATTCCTCATAGAACTGGGGACTAGGTGAGACCCCATTCTAGACTCTCATGTAGCCTTTCTTTCATCTTCAAAGCAGTTACCCTAGTAGTGATCAGATAATTCTGTGCAGTTGTTTGTCTCAAACATCTGAAAGCTTTACCAGGCTAAGATCACCTCTGCATTTCATTTCGCTGGGCCACATAACATAAGACATTTTTGCAAGGCAGATGCGTACCAAATAGTTACTGAATGATCGGATACCTGGAGTAAGCGTGGAGCATCTCATCACTAGGTCTTTAAGTCACAATAGAATCCATAGTCTGCTGTGCCCGTCTGTATGGCCAGTCCACTGTAAGGACAGGTCTCAGTAAAGCATTGTGTCACAGGAGATCACGTCAAGAGGAGATCACAGCAAGAGGAGATCACAGCAACAACAAAATGAACCGTATCTCTGGCTTACTGTATTTACCACTGTCTACATGTTTTCAAATTTCCTTTTCTTAGAGTTAAAAAACTATTACCTATAGAAAATGAAAGAAAGAGACAACAAAGTACTACATCAATCTTCTTCAATTGATACACGTCACATGAACGCAGTGTACTGGTGACTTTTTCTGTGTTCACCCATAAACCACTAAGGTGCATCAATTTATAGACCGTATTATTCTCAATAGTCTCGAAACTTTGGACTGCTGCAGGAGGCCCTTATCTCAGCTCCTTGAGTTAATACATTAGAGTTGAAGTGAAGCTACTGCTATTATACCAATTCACTGACAGAAGGATAAAGTATATATATTTCTGCTTGCTATGCCCAAACACTGTCAAAAACTGCTACATGTGTTGTGGGAGTTGAAAATGGCTATTCATTCAATTTCTAAAATGCCTCTAGAATCTGTTCTCTCTCCCTACTTCTGTTCTGTCCTTACTTCTACTACCACTCCTTTGGTTTGGACCCTCTGTCATTTCTTGTCTCAGCTATTGTCACAGTCTAACTAATGGCTTTCCTGCTGCCTTTTATGTTGCCTTTCTCTAATCTTCCCTGCCACCCTGCATCCAGAATTAACTTTCTGAAAATTAATTCTCAATTAAATGACTGTAAATAGAATCATTTAATTTCCCCCAATTAAAAATCTTTTATGACTTTCAGTTGCTTATATTAGCAATTTTAAAACTAAAAAAAGAACAATAACTGAGTCCTATTTTTAAATTAAATGTATAAAAGAGATATACAAATACAGAGTGGGGTGAGGTAGGGTGAAGGGGGCTAGAGATTTGACCTTTCGACCCATCCTATGCTCCCTTTAGGGCACCTCTTTAGAAACTGTAGACCTACTGGACCATTGACCTCACAAAGACCAATCTCTTTAGAAAAGCATTCATGAGTCTGCACAGTCTGACCATGCTTGGCCCTTCTCTAACTCTCTGTGCCTTGTCATTCATTTTTGCCTCGGTCTATTCTGTTTGTGCTGAGGAGAAGGGCAGTCTTCACTGGTGCAATTTAGGACCCAGTTTGAATGTCATCTCTTCTGCAAGACTTGTCAGTCTCCCCCAGTCAGAGCCTCGTTCTCTCTCTCCCCCCAACACTGGCTTTCTCCTTAAGCCCATCACAGCACTTAGCACATTGCATTGTCAGTCTCCTTAGTTGATGTCAGAAAATATTTTATCCATCTTGGTGAAACCAGTGCTTTTCTAACACAATAGCTTGCTTATAATTAGGTGTTTGCTGAATGCAAGTTGATTTTATCTGACACATACCTACATCTTAAGCTGCTGTTTTTCTTTTGTCCTTAATTTTTAAAGTATATTTTATTGATTATGTTATTAAAGTTGTCCCATTTCTCCCCTTTATTCCCCTCCACCCTGCACCCCCCTGCCACCCACATTCTCCCCCTTAGTTCATGTCCATGGGTTGTACATATACGTTCTTTGGCTTCTCCATTTCTTATACTATTATTAACCTCTCTCCCTGTCTATTTTGTACCTACCACTTCTCTGGTCCTTAATTTAACTAGACATTTCAGCAAAACGTGAATATCCCTTTCCTGGGCTTTGGAGCAGACTTTGGATCACTAAGAAGAGTCTGGAGGGACAATGGGGTCACTCCTGAAGAGCTAATGGAGAAAATGTAACACAAGTGTCAAGCCTTAAAATAAAAGGTCTTAGAAAAATT
Organism: Tonatia bakeri; assembly: GCA_004024845.1. Lineage (NCBI taxonomy): Eukaryota > Metazoa > Chordata > Mammalia > Chiroptera > Phyllostomidae > Tonatia > Tonatia bakeri. The sequence continues at coordinate 111,975 of PVIA01003663.1, read as the reverse complement.
GAGAAACCTAGAATTGCTCTTTCTCATGTATCATACAGTAAGTGGATTTCTCAAAAGCCAAAAACTCAGATGTTCAAGAGAGGAAAATGTTTAGATTGTTTTTTCTAAATTCCAACTCATGATCTATTCTTCCTGATGGCCGTAACCACTTTACTCAATGCCTAGCAAACCCATCACTTCAACTTTTATCTCAGGCAATTCCCTGAGTGCATTCAAGCCTCATATCTGATTGACAGTTTTCATGGGTTAGAATTAGAAGTCGAAAATCATTTTCTCTTGTATTTTTGACTACACAATAGCTCCCAGAGTTGCTGAACAGCCAATATGGTTTCCATTCCTGATCACTTTGTAAGTGATCTGCTTTTTTCTCTCTGGGAACTTTGGGACCTTTTTAATCCCAATATTCTGAAAATGTTCCATAATAGGCCTTGGTGTGTGTTTTATTGGGCTGGGTGCTCACTGGGCACCTGGGCTCCTTCACCCTGAAAACCCACCTCCTTTGGTTCTGGGAGCTTTTCTTGGTGCTTTCTCTTTGATAATTTCCTCACATTCATTACTTTTGTTCTCTCATTCTGGACCTTCTGTCCCTTGAATTTTGAACTTCCTTGCCGAGTTTCTTTTTCTCAACTTCTTTATATATATATTTGCTTATTGGTGTGGTTTTATTTTCTTTTGGACAACTTCAACTTTATCTACCAACACTTTTACTGACATTTTTATTTCTACCATATTTTAATTTTAAGAGTCCACTTTCTCTTAAGTATTGCCTTTAAAAAAGCACCCTGTTCTTATTTAATGGATGTAATAATTTCTCCTCTCTACCTGAGGATACTAGTGTCTTGTTTACGACATTTTTCTTTTTTTGCTCCTTGTGTTGTATGTCACAAGGAGCTTTTCATTTTTTCTGTTTTGGCTTCTACTTTCATATTAAAAGCCTTCATCATGCCCAGTGATCCTTCCATATCTTTTTATATTTTACACTAAGGCACCAAAAAGCTGACTGAAAGCCGTGTGTGCCTGCAGGGGCCTGTGTAGCGTTCTCTTCACTGTTGGGAGATTAAGATGAAACCTGGCTCTTTCAGTGGAGAATGTCCACCTGTCAGCCTCTGTGGGTTTGTTTGATTGTTTGTTTGTTTTTCACCTGAGGTTGGTTAAGTTGCTCTAGATTCTCTTTATCTTTTCTTTGAGGTTTATGGTCAAGGCTGCCACATTCTGGGAATAAATGGGGCAGAGGCCCTAAAGATTTTGCCCTTTAGACTAGAGATTTCTCACCTAATCCTAGTGTTCATTAAGGCACATCTCCTGCCCCAACTCTGCCTGTTGTCCCCAAGTTTATATTCCCTTTGAGTCAGCTTTCCCAAAGGGAAAATCTCCGGTTTTCTCCTGGGGTTGCTGACAGGACTTGATTTAGAGATTTAATTGATTTTTATACCAGACTTTCGAGAAAGAGTCCTGCTTTCTGCCTCCCTTGAACACATCTATCCCCCTTCCTTTCGAGGTAACTGTTTCTTCAATTGCCAAACCCTTCTGGGATTTCGTGAGGTAATTTATTTACTCAATTTTTTTGTTTTCTTTTGATTTATCATTTAGCTATCTACTTCCAGTTCTCAAAACTTTACTCACATGAAGTCATTTATATGACGTGTTACTAATTCTTTTCCTTTCTTTGGAAAAAAGAAGCCCGAGTTCAGGGCTCCTTTTTTTTTCAGCCTCACAAAGCTTCTACTGTAGTGTATATGGAAAGAAATGTAACCAAAATTGATCATTTGCATTGGGTTTATTTATTTGTGTTTCTCTTTCTCATTAAACTTCAGGACTCTTCAAGGGAGCCTAGTACACCAGAGGTATGGCCGTGAATACTTATTTAATTGATATTATTAGAACTGTACCTGATATTCCTTCGGCATTTCTAACTGCGGCTGGAAGGTGAATTGAAAAAAAAATGAAATAAATTCACTGCAATCGAACTTTGATTTTAGTTCTGCACTCACAGCTGTCATGGCAAATGAGTAAGGCTGTTACAGTTTCTGGTACACTTCCCTGCCCCCCCCCCATTAGATCTCACCACTTTGGTTTTTGATTCCTGGTTGCATATCCCAATTGTTTTACTGTTTCAGTTTCTATTGTGTGAAACATCAACCATTTATTTTTTTAATTGGGAGTTTATGAATAATTAATAACAACCTAAACAGCATATTGCTTATTTTCCCAAGAGACTTTACGTGTAAAACACTCTTTTTTGTGTGTGTGTGTGAGACTCAATATCGTTTTTTTAAGGCAAGATAAATATTTAAAATAAAGAGGATGCAAATGAACTGCTACCTCCTTTTGCCTTCCTGGGTCCTCCCTCTCCCCGTGATGGAGACACATTCTAACACGGACACCACAAGTTAGAAGAAATAGTAGCAGGCAGGCACCTTCTTGACATTATCCTCTGACTGACCTTAGCTTTTCCTAGTGAGAACCAAGCTTTGGAGCCCTGAAGAAAGTCATGCCTCTTCGGTCCCGCAGCCCTGGGCAACGGATTCCTCCCCGCCGTCCCCGCCATCAGGCGGGTGGCTGTGCGGCGCGGGGGCTTCCAGGGCTCTGGCTCGGCGCCTTTTGTCAGACTCTGATACTCAGCAGACAGGCGAGTTAACTTGGAGCTCACTGGAAAGTTCGCCTTTAGAGTATTCCTCCTGGTCTCACAAACTTTCTAGCTGCTTTGTTGACTTCCCTAATATTTGATTTTTTTTCCTTTCAGTTGACTGTTTTTTTTTTTTCAAATTCAAGTTAAAGTTTCAGCCCTTTGTTATTCAGTTCTTAGGGCAACAGCTGTGCAAACGAGGCCTTTTCTTTGTTGCTAGTGGCAGACCCAGGACGAGAGGGGGAGAAGCTGTCAACTTCTTTATTAAGGCAGATTCTCCTTTGTTTATTTTGGAGAACCAAGCTCTTTCTCCTAATGCTTGATTTTGTTTTTCTCTTCAAGTTCTCAGGTTTATTGGATTCATTGAGCATTAAGATTTTTCTTTAATCCCACCATCTTCCTCCTAATTGCTTCTGTTGATGAAAGAAACATCCAAACCTATAGAGAATTTTTATGAGTTATTTCGGCCAGACTGAAAACAATTACCAGGAAGTAAAATCTCAATGGATTGAGAAAACGCTCCAGAGAATGGCAGTTTTACACTGTATTTTATACATCAGAATCAAAGGAGAAGATGTCAGTGGGTTACATGAAATCCATTGGTTGGTAGGTTAAGGCGGCAGGAGAAAGCAAAGCAGGGAAATCTCTGAGACTGGATGAAAAGTAGATGGGATAGGTACATACTTCTCTTTTACTGGTGGGTGTAGGGTAGTTAACAACACGGACAGCACACAGAGATGGCATGTGGAAGAACAAGATAACGGAGGGGTGCTGTAGTTTCCTGCTCTTGTGGGAAACTGTGCCCTGAGGGGACTGGAAAAAGGGAATTACTCTCACATTGCAAAGGCTTGTTATGCAGATGCGAAAAAAAAAACCTAACAAAAACAACAGACAGGCTCAGCCAAGGTAAAGACTGACCTTTGTCAAGGGAGATCTGTGCACAGGACATGACTACCTGCCATGACTTGCTTTTAATTAGGAAGTGTTAATTTCAGACCAGCCCACGTGGTTACTTTGGGTCTCAGTTTGGGAGGCCAACCACGTAGGCTTCCCCTAAGCTTGTCAGGTCTGGTGTGTGGCCCCTTTTCTGTCCACACTGCAAAAACTCTATTGTGAGTGACTGAGGAAACAGGAGCCAATGTAAACCTATGGCAGGGCACCTCCACAGAATAATTCTTTTGTCCAGGCGTCCTAAGTCCTTTTCCTTTTTTAATAGGTAAGCAGGTAAAGCTTTTCTTTTGAGACAAGGTGGAATGGAAGCAATACAAGCTACCTAACACAGCAAAATAGCAGCAACAAAAAAAAAGATTTCTTTTTATAGTTCCCAGAAAAACAAGGTCAAAGCTTCCAAAAGAGTATTGGAATCTGTTGTTTTACATCTGCTGTGGTCAGAGTTGAGAGCAGCCGGCTTCTCTCCTTCACTCGGGTATACAATATCTCTGTTCAGGATCAACCCAAGGAACAGTGAAAAACGGCTCATAGCTTGGAGAATAATAATAAAATGAAACTTGACATTTAGTATGTTTTTGATTAATTATTACTCTAAAATAAAACATGCCTTAAAAATTTTAGTTCAAGTTTTGTTTTCTTCCCCACCCTGCCTCTAACATTCCAAGTCAGGCTGCATTGGTATCATTTCACCAGCTGGTTGGTATCAGCTTTTCCTGTTAGCTGACATTTAAGTCCTTAAAAGCAATCTGCTTAATGCAACACCCTGTAAATGGAAATTCTGGATGTAAGTGAAGTTGGTAAATAGTTTCATGCCTCTTTTATTGTTATGTACTATAGATGCTGAGAAAAACAGGGTTTTGGTAAGAACTCTGTAAATCTTTTCTTTCTCTGGCTCCAAGGAAGACTCAATAGGTAGAGAAACCAGCCCTGCAGATGGCCCCATGCGGAGGCCGAGCCAGATGGAGATCAAGGTGCAGAAATAACACACAGAGTGATGAAGGTGGCAGTCAAGAGAGTGGGGGTATTCTGGAAGGTCAAGTATGAGGATGCAGCTGTTTTCTGGCCAGGTATCTGGCTTCCCTCTATCCCATTCTTTTAAAAAAGAAGAGACAGAAGGAAAAGTTTACATATAAGATGAAAAGTGCATGCATATTATATTATAAAAATGTGCTACTTTGTCTCAGAATCAGACCAGTATCATTAAGTAGAATAAACTTTTTCTTTCAATCAAGTAAAATAAAATAACTGTTACCATCTAATGGGTATTTACTAAGTGCCAGGCACAATATTAGGCACAATGTGCGCATTCTCTAATTTAATCTAATCTTCATCATTATATAGTACCGTGTTTTGCTGTGTATAATGTGCACCCATGTTTTTGGCCCAAACTTTCAGAAAAAAAAATTTGTTTTAATTTTTAATTCAATTATGTATTTATGTATATTTAGATACTTGCATTTTTTATTATAAAGGAATTTTAGCATTCACTTTTGAACATATTTTGGTACAAGAAATTTTACATAACAAATAATTACAAGACACAAGAATGGACAGAAGGTATTCTAGGTACTACCCATGTATAATACTCACCCTTATTTTTCCCTCAAAAATTTGGGCAAAAAGTGTGCATTGTAAACGGCAATTTACAAGTAGGTGCATTTTATAAGGGAGAAAATGATCTCAGTGAGGTTAGGAAACTCGCCCAGTGGGATACAGCTAACTGAGTATTCACATCCCTTTGACTGAAACAACCCTTTATGTGAACTTAACAATTTAGCAATAAATCTGTATTCGTTTCATTTGAGAACCAGTTGTTTAAGATAGCAGGTATTTTAAAGTAAGGGATACATTTCTGTCTTGTTACAGGCAAATAATTCTTTCAATGTAATCATTGTTGAGTGCCTATTATGCCATACTCTGTTAAAACAGGTGCTGGGGATATAATAAAGGGAAGCAGAATGGACTGTCCCAAAATGTTCCATTTTTGCATATGAATTATTTTGAACTGAAAAAAAGCAAAGCCCAAAGGGCTCCGAAAGAGCTTTTTACCTCCCCCTTAACTTCCTAGAAGAATTTAGAGGCAGGCCCTGGTCCAGGAAGAGAACTATGACAGAGACCATTACCAAGAGTGTGGGTTAGGTGTGGTGGGCTGGGAGGGGCCTGTTTGTTCCAAGTCCTCTGTGTGTCCTAATGTCTACACCAAACATTTGTTCTTCTCTTATTCCTGTAAATTGTCTTCCTTCCCTCTGAAGCCCCAAACCTTTGTCCTTCTCCTTAGCGCAGGATTGTATACAAGCCTCAAGTGCTGGACTGAGAGCCTTTCCAGACTGTTTGAGCCTCCTGTAAGCATAAAATTAAATTTGTTTTTTCCTGTTAATCTGTCTTATGTCAATTTAATTATTAGACCAGCCAAAAAGAACCTACAAAGCTAAGGGAAAAGATTTCCCCCCTGTAATAGTGGTCAACAACAGCTGATCAATTCTACATTTTTATCACATAAATCTACAAAATTATTGCATTATGCACACTGCACAGATATTTGACTTTGTAAACTCACTTTTTGGATAACACATGCAAAGGATCTTCAGGTTGTCTTCCACCCAATTGCATTTCACATTACATACCAAACCCAGAATGTATAAGAATCATAACATCCAAGCAAGGTATTGGATATTTCTAACTCAGATTATGCCCACATTTCCACAAGATTTCTCCTTGTGGAGTTTACTGCTAGCCTATTAAAGTAAGAATATGGGAAATTGTTCTTTTTTTAAAAATTAAGAGCATTTATGTTAATCACCTTAATAAGAGCTGCTTTTGTTATCTCCTTCGTAAAAAGCACAGAAGTACTTATTTATTAACAAACTTAATCTAATGATAGGTAAATTTTTGTTGTAATGATAAGATATTAAGCGTAAATGAAGAAGAAAAAATTTTAATGAGTTTTTTACAGATTGGCTAGTGCCCTTTTCCCTCACTGCTACCACTAAACAAAAAAAGATGACCTTTTCTAGTAATATTTCGAATCAGCAAGAAACACCACATCTTTGGGAAGTTAGACTGTGTTTAATATGTAAAGGATTTTTTAATTACTGTGGAGTGCAAGGACTGGAACACAGAGAGGTTCTTAATTGATAATGTTCCCAGGAGTGAGCTTATCCACTTGAGTATAACATTTCAGAAGCCCCTGGTACAGGAAAGAATGCTTTTGAAACTGAGTACTTAACAGGTGAAAAGTGATGCTATATACTTGGAAAAATGACAATAAAGATTTGGAATAATTTCACAACATATTAAAGTCACACATAAAAGATCCAGAGGACATTTGCAGGAAATTAAAACCATAAAACCTTTATTTTTGGCTAGGGTAGGTCACTTCTCCAAAATGTATTTGAAAATCATTAGGAACTCAACTGAGACAGTGAATTCAATGATCCAGTGACTCAAAGAGGCTTTCGCGATCACGGTTAACCAATTCTTTGTTTAGATTAAATTGAACAAACAGCCTTCCTAGGCAGTTTTGATATTGGACTATTTTTTCACTGGAGGAACATAGACTAGTCAATACCTATTATTTAAGTTATTGGAACTGCTTGAGAAACTTACGTTATTAAAGGAAAGACCTTTGGAATTCAAAGGGCTGTCAGTAACAATAGACATTCATGGAGCCATTCCTGTAGCCAGGGACACTACGGGGATGTGACCTTTGGGAAGGACCTTTGATGGGTGCATCACAGTGTCTCACATAAGACTCTTTGTGTCTTGTGGTGATTAGTTCATTCTTTTAAATATTCCTGGTTAAACTTCTATATCTTTCTATGTCCACATTTCCATTAAAGATGGCTATTACCGTCTTAAAGGGCATTTGAATCAAATGGTGGAACATTACATCATTTTACTGACTTTCTAAGAGCCCCCCAGTAATACCACAAATATGTACATTAACATATATCAGTATTATGAATCAGAAATAAGTGCACACAGTCCCACTATTTTAGTTTTAATGTTCCAATGCTAGGTGAATAGAAAGTTTTTTATTCTTTTCAGGAGATGAAGCAGAATTCTTTTCCTGTGTGACAGAAAAGAAGAGCAAAATTGAGCTTTTGATGCTTCAGGCATTCACAGATTAACAAGACTGTGAGTACTTGCCACTGTGAGGGAGTTCCACATTTAATGTCATCTCATATTTGAAGACAGTGCATGACAGGTTGATCGTGGTACCAAAACACACATACTTTCCTTTTTCAGCACCAGCATTTGTATTTATCAGGGCACTAGCTTAATGTAACTTGGAGACTTTGAAATAAAGTGGCACAGACTAGATCAAAGGTTATTTCTATTTTCCCTACTAGTCTGGGGATAGGTGAGTTGATGGGACAAGTAGAAGGCTAGGTTCCACAAGGTCATCCAGGGACCCACTTTCCCCACCTTTAGGTTAGGCCTTCCTTTAGGGTGCCTCATCACCATCACGTCCGTGTTCCTAGAAGGTTAAAGAGGAAGCACAGGCCAGGCAGGTTTCACCTAAAGTATGACCGTTTGTGACTTTGCCTGAGCCCTGTGATACTGGAATATCTATTGGTTTGGGCCTAGCTGCAAAGGGGGACTAGCAAGTGTAGTGTCTAGTTGGATAGCTAAACCCTGCTAAAACTCAGGGGTTCTATTACTAAAATAAAAAATGGGTGATGGATATTAGAGGACAATTAGCAATATCCACCATTGTCTTTATAAAGTAAGACAATACTTGCAATTCTACATTCTTTTCTCTCAGACTGTTTGGTACTTTTGCTCAAAATAGGTCACCCAGAGAATGTAGCTGTCACATGCCTCCTCAGTCTTCCGGTCAGAGTGCCCCTGAACTCTTCTGCCATGTTTATGAAAATGTGTCAATATGGTCTTTCTTTTGCATGAAATGCTTGGGGCTTCTCCAATTCACATTAAGAGTTTAATTTTTTTTTGAAAGAGAAGGGCTTTATCAGGACCATTGTATATGGATGGGAGGGTTGAACAACTTTCCCAGGCAGTTCTGGTTTTTAGAGAAGGATAGATATGGTACCAAATCCTACCTCTGCCAGTGACTAGTTGAAGGACCTTAAACATGATATTTAACCTCATGAAGATTTTTTTCCTTATCAAAAGATGAGAGTACTTAAGACCTGTCTTACAGAGTTATTCTAAGAATCAGAGATAAAATTCATAAAGTGTCTAGTATAGTGTCTGGCCTTTGGCATATGCTCAATAAATGGTGGGGGCCATTTTATTTATTAGATAAAACTTTTCTTTGGAATTCTCCCATTATATTGCTTCTTTCAGAAGCTTCATCATTCTGTGTTGCTTTCCCTAGTGTGCTTCTGCACCCACCGCTCATCTTTCCAGGCAACAGGCTATGCTGTCCTTAGCATTTTTGTTTTTTCCTCTCTGCTATGATAATGGCCTATTGTGGGTTTAATAACCTGAAGTATCAGTTTGCTGATTTTAGATACAAAACTCCCTTTAAAAACGCAATTCTGGGACTCCAAAAGCAGGGTGAGTTGGAACTTTGGTTGTCCCAACCAACTGCATCATGCTGGGCTCTGGAACAGTGAAGTTACCCTGTGACATTTTCTCAAGTATGCTCTTACCTATTTTCTGCACATAGTAGGAGCAGTAGAATGCCCCCTGTTGGGAAAAATCCCACACAGATGTTTAAGTAGCCAAAATGTATTGCCAGTTGTGGCAGCCTGCATTTTGTTGGAAGATGTCTCAATGGGTGAGTGAAATCACAGCTGACCCTAGAACACCCTCCGATGGGGTGCCCACCCCTGTGCAGTTGCAAATCCGGTTATCAATTTTGACTCTACAGTCTGGGCCTTTGCATCCGTGGATTCACCAACTGTGGATTGAAAACAGTATTTGCTCCACATTTGGGAATCTGCTTCTGGGAATGCTGAAAGTCCTGTGTCCAATCGATAAGAAACCTGAGGATGTGAAGAGCCAATAAGGGCCGATAAGGGCTGACTGTATTTACTGGAAAAAGAAAAAGAAAAAAAAAAATCTGTGGATAAGTAGACTCTGCAGTTCAAATCCATTTTGTTTAAGGAACTGCAGTTACGTGTTCGACTCTCTGACAGGGAGAAAATGGAGTTATTCAGACTTGTCATGGTGCTGAGATGGTGTTTGTGGGTGGACGCACGTACACTCTTCAGGCAGGTATGGCTTTGAATTCAGATTTGTAAGTAATATTGTGTGCTTCTTAAGGCATTCTTTTGGCATAAATCATTAGAAGCTTAAAGTTGTGGGAGTAGATTACTTGCTTTTCTAAACATAATGCTTAATCTCTGTGTTTTCACTGAACTCAGCTTTAATCATTATGCAACCAAATATATCCTATACCACTTGTTCATATTGTTTACAAGGGGATTAGAGTAAGCACATATGACTTTGAAACAAAAAAATTCACCTTGGAAAAATTGCTATACGTTTTATAGGGAAGCCTTGACGCTTCTGGGTAAGCAAAAAACAAGTTTCATTTAGGGGAGGCTTAGTAATTTTTGTTGCATTAGACAGGATTAAAATGAGACCACATCCTTCTAGTATCTTAGCTTCGTGCTAAAATTTTCCTGATGAAACATTTTTTGCTTTTCCCCCAAGTCTAACTGTGGGATTTGGGGAGTACTGATGCATTTGGGAAATGTGTTAAGTTTCTGAGAAGACTGCTAGAGAATTACTAATTGATTATAGGAAAATATTCAATGTTATCTGAATATCTAAAATGATTACTTTGCCACATCCTCTTTTGTGCAGCCTAAAAGCTGATGGGTGATGATTAAGGGACTGAGTATGAACAGGAAGAAATTCATGTCAACCACACCTTCTCCTTGCCCCCATCAATGCGATGAGAGAGTTGACTTTACTATTATATGTATTACTTTATAATATATTTTAAGTCCTTTGTTCTCTCTAGTGCCCCTGTTACTAAGTTCAAGTCACCAACGGCTTCTGCCTGGATTATTGCAATAGTTTTCTAACTTGTCTCTTTCTTTTGCATTTTTCCAAATTATCACATGATAGTCAGAGTAATGTTTTTCAACAGAAATCTGATAAATCATGCCACTCTCTTCCTTAAAACCCCTCAATGGTTTCCCACTGAACTTAGAGTAAAATTCAAACTCTTCCCATGTCCTACAAGATGCTGCATTTTCTGGCTTCTAAAAATCTTTCAGTCTTGTCAGTGCTTTTGTTGAGCAGGTTCCAGACCTGCGGCCTTCTTTGCTGTGAGTTTGCTGAGCCCTTTCCTGCTCAGCCTCTGTCCTGCCTTCTCTCCCTCTTCTTTGGGCATTTGCCTCATCTTTCAGGTTGCAGTTTAAAGATGACTTCCTGTAGGAGACCTTTCCTGACGACCCCATCTAAAGTAAGTCCCCCTTTCTCTGGCACTTTCTATCCTAGCACCTTGTCTTCTTCATAGCCTCTGTTGCTGTTTGTAATTTTATGCTCATTTATTTATAGTGTGCCCCCCCATCCCACTGTGGAGAGTGCAAGCTCCACAAAATGCAGAGACTGCATCTGTCTTATTCACCACTCATTACTCAACATTTATCAGATGCTGGAAACATAGTAGGTCCTCAATAAATAGTTATTGAAGGAGTGGAATGAACAACGATTACAATACCCAACATCTCTTAGACCCTTATTATATGTGAGGCACTTGATCTACCATGATTGTAACATTTCCTTCTTATAAAAAACATATGACAGATACTAACATCCTGGTTTTTGTGTGAAGAACCTGAGGTTTAGAGCATTTAAATAACTTGTCCAAAATTCCGCAGCTAATAGATGATGAAGCCAGGACTCAAACTTAATTCAAACTTGCTGTTAACTACACTTGCTTTTCTGATGTCTATACATTTATCCTGCAGACACTTATTAAGCCTATAAAGTGAATATCATTAATGGAAAATAAGGAGCAATAGTAGTACTAGTACTTTGTTTCATTATCAAGTAGTTGGCATTTGAAACATATTTCTGAGTGAAGTTAGCAGGTGATATCTGTCAGGCGGCACGGAATCCAGCGCAGGGCTGCAGTGCGCTACATGGAGGGTTTGCAGGGTCGAGATCGCTGAGGGTGCGCGGTGATTGATGGGAGCGGGCTCTGCCCTCGAGAGGCCTGGAGAAGCCTCTGACTGAGCTCATTCTGCAACCAGAGGCGAGCCAATAGCCATCTCAACAAATGGCAGGGCGGCTTCCAGTGCGATAGGAGCAGGGCTAAAATCAGGTGTTCAGTCTTCTTTTGCGGAAACGAATGGTAATGTTTACCTTATAAATGTTTGTAGCCTCTGTGGAGAAAATGTCCTTTCCAGCCATTTGAAAATGTTCCATAGATGTACGTTGTTATGGCAATGCCATGGAGCAGCTGTAGAATAAGATTTGTGAAGGGAAAACAAAACCAAGTCCTAATGCTCAGCCTATTGTATCAGTCTCATTTATTTCTCTTTGAAAACATGGAGGGGTTCCTGGAGAGGGGGAGAAAATGTAAAATCATTGAGAAGTTGCTCTCACCTTTGGATACTCACGGGGTTAAATAGCCCAATATACAACGAAATGAAAGCACAAAGACCCCTTCTAAGTTTGTCAGTATTAAAGCAGCAACTTTAGAGATTCTTTTTAAAAAAGGAATCACAAACTAATTAAACAGCAGAAAGTTTTATTTGACCAATAGGTCAAGGTGCTTAAATATATCTTTTAAAATATCTATGTATCTATAGAAATCCTAGGAAAATTTATTATTTTTGTCAATTGTTTATTTTCTTTTAAATTTCATGTATTACATTTAGGCAGAGAAATGCTTCATACAAAAATGCATTTCAACTAAATTATTTTAACACCTCCAGTTTAGCGTTTATTTGTAGGCGGAAACAAGACATTTCAGACCCTGATTGGACTAACTAATGGTGCTGGCCAGGAAGAACCAAGGGATCATAATTAAACACCGAAACTGCATGGTCTGTTGGTTTTAGGTTGCATAAATTATTTACGAGTTTGGCACTTACAGTTCATGAAAAAATTACAGTGGGGTTTCCTTAATGCATTGTCTACATAAAGAATATTATATGTTTGTGAGTTTGAATATGAATTTACAGTTTCTGGTGTACTATCTTATTTTTTTAATAAGCTAGAATTTCCAACTAAAATTCAATAGTCTCAGCCTGAAGCACAAGATGCTTGCCTCTGCTTTTCTCCTGGATGTTCTGTCCTACCACCAGCTACTTAAAATAAGGATGAATCTAGACACTTACATTGGGAGGCCCTCCTTCCTATCCTTGTGGATTTCATGAATACTAAGGGAGGTTGCAAAATCAGGTGAAATATGGCTACTTTTACACTGCCAGAAAGTAGAGACCTTTTGATCTTGCAACGTAAAGGCATTGAAAATAAAACCAACTATCATCACTGTTATTCCAAAACTGGTAAGGGCAAAATTATAAAATTCTAAATCAAATGTATTTATCTTTATTAACAACTCTTTACATTGTCTTTATTTTTCTTCTTTCACCTCCAAACACTAAAATTGTATTATTCACAGCTTGGCACCAACCTGTGGACTGGCTTTCAAAAATTATTGCTTTATGGGTCATTAACCTTTACTTCCTAGGTAGCATTTGCACATTGTTGGCAATTGCTAACAGCAGGGCCATAGCTCTGTATGCCTAGACTCTCAAGATATGGGGTCTGGGCTAGCTATTAATAAAAACATGAGGGTTGTATCACAGTCTCTATTATAGGGCACTCCTGCTTGCTTACCAGGACCACACCACAGCAACCTTCTTTCAGCTCTTAGAATTTGCAAGTCCTCTCCTGCCTCAGAGTATTGTGCTGCTGTTCCTCTGTCTGCAGAGTTCTCTCCAGCATTCTTCACTTGGTTAGTGCCTCCTGATCTTTTAGGTCTCAGTTTAAAATGTTTATCAAAGAAACCATCCCAGGTCATCCATCTCAACTAGGTTTCCTTGTTAGGCTTTCTCACAAAATCTGTCGCTTTCCTTTGCTGAACTTAATACAATTAACAAAGTACAAGATCCCTGGAAGTACAGCGGGGACATGCTCACCTTTGTCTCCTCGCCACCCAGCATGTGCTTGTCACATAGCTGGTGCTCCATAAACATTTGACGAATAATTAATAATTACCGTAGTTCTCTGTTATCCATGATTTTACTTTCCACCATTTCAGTTACCCAGGGTTAACCATGGTCCAAAATATTAAATGAAAAACTCCAGTAAAAAACAGTTCACAAGTTTTAAATTCTGCCCTATCCCGCCTGGGATATGAATAATTTCTTTGTCCAGTGTGTCCATGCTGTCTACACTGTCGGCTTGTTGGCCACTCAGTAGCTGTCTTGGTCATCAGGCTGCCTGTTGTGGTATCACACTGCTGTGTTCAAGTGACCCCCTTTTTACTTAATAACGGCCCCGAAGTGCAAGGGTAGTGATGCTGGCAGTTTGGGTAAGCCACAGAGGAGCCGAAAAGTGCTTCCTGCAAGTGATAAGGTGAGTGTAGTACGACACAATATTTTCAGATACACCACATTCACATAACTTTTAATATAGTATATTGCTATAATTGTCCCATTTCATTATTGCTACTGTTAATCTCTTACTGTGCCTAACCTATAAATTAACTTTATCATAGTCATGTATGTGTAGGAAAAAATATGGTATATGTAGGATTTGGTACTATCTGAGGCTTCAGGCATTGGCGGGGGCGGTCTTACAACATATCCCTGTTGATAAAGGGGCACTACTGTATAAGAAAATGATAACAATTACCGTTATCATTTATTGAGTGCAGACTTTGTTTCTGGTACTTCATATGTAATCATTATCTTTAATCTTCACAATAAGCCTGGGAGGTAGTTCTTTTTATGCTTATTGTATGAATGAAGAAATTGAAGTTCATAGGTTGGGGTTTTTTTGTTCCTAGTAAAAGACAGCCAGAGTTCAACCCGAATATGTCCTGTTTCATAGCTCCTGACTTTGGCTCTATAATGCTTGGATATTGTTTTACTGAAGAACAGGGACTTATTAATACACAAAAAGTTTTTATGTTTAATTTTTCAACTAATTATTAGACAAAATCATTTATTGATTGTTTTAGTGATCTGTTGCTGAATAAAATCATACTCCAAACAACAACAGTTGTTTGTGTCTGAAACAAACACAACACAACTGTTGTGTTTGGAGACACAATACACAAACACAACAGTTGTTGTGTCTTAAAACAATAACAGTTATTTCTGTGTTCATTAGTATGAAAGAACAACCTATTTTTTTAAACTCAACTTTGAAGTTGTTTGCAATTTTTTTGCTTCTATGTAGAGATAATTTCTGAAAATATTTCCCCACAATGTTTCTTGCATGTTTTCATGTTTTTTTCTCTCTGCTAGCCTAAATTTTGTTGCCTCTTACATTAGCAAAGTGATAGGTTTCTATTGCATTGCTTTGTCCGCAGTCATGCCCTGCTACTATTTTCTGTACATACCATTTTCAGAGTAGCCAACTTCAGTCACCAGTCACTGTATGTTATTTCCCTACTTGGTCTAACACGTCCTAATATTTCCTAGTCTAGCTTTTATGTCTCTGGAATTATTACTTCTCACCCTCTCTTCCTTCACAACCTCTTTCTCAATTTTCATTACGATTATGTGTCGCCTATCTAATCCAGCAGAATACACCTGATAGTTGCCCATCACTCTACTGATCTTGGTAATTTTACTTCAGTGCTTTCGTTTGACATTTCTGCATGGAAAGTTCTTAATAATTCATGCCTTTCTTTAATGGTTATCTCAGAAATCACCTGTCCAGGGAAACTTAATGGATAACACTATCTGTACAACACTTAACCTTCTCAGCAGTTATTTAGTTTATATTATTATTCTTATAATGATCTATGCATTCTGCTAAATCATGTGTATGAATTATTTAATATAATTACCTTGCCAGTATAGTAGATAGCATTATTCATATTTTTTAGATAAAATTTCAGTGAGGTTAAAACCTATTGAATTGTTTATAGGGAGTAAGAGTGATCATGATTTTTCAAAAATCGCTTCAGGTATAATTTATGTAAAATGCATCAATTTTAACAGTATAGTTGAACTTTGATATGTCTGTGTGTGTATTTTCTATAATCATCACCCCAAACAAGACCTAGAATATGTCCATAGTCCCAACAGTTTCTCTCATGGTGCTTTGCAATCAACTCCCTGCCCCCAAGCTCAACGTATGATTTTTGTCACCATAAACTAGTTCTGCTTGTTCTAGAACTCCATATAAATGGGACCATATAATATATTCATTTTAGCTTTTGGCTTTTACTCAGCATTATGGTTTTGAGACTTACTCATGTTGTACGTGCATTAGTAGTGCTTTCCTTTTAATGCTTAGTAATGTTCCATTACATAGATATATCATAATTTGTTTACTCATTTACATGTTGATAGTCATTGGTTTTGATTTTTTGTGTGTGTGGCTACTTTGAATATAGCTGCTATATAAAAATTTTTATAGAAGTTCTTCTGTTTACATGCATATTTCTCTTGGAAAAATTGGAAGAATACCTAGGAGTAGAAACATTGATTAGAAACTACCAAATTACTTCCCAAAGTACTTACATCATTTCACATTTTCACCAACAATATTTCAAAATTCCAGTTGTTTCACATCCTTGTCAACACTTGGTATTGTCAGTCTTTTTAATTTTAGCCATCATGTAGTGGTTAGGTAGTAATATCTCGGTATAGTTTTATTTTTCATTTTCCTGAAGGCTAATGATGTGGGAATCTTTTCATGTCCTTCTTTTCTTTTGAAAAGTTTCTGTTTAAATATTTGGCTATTAAAATAGTTAAGTCATTTGACTATACTGAACTGGGAAAGTTCTTTATGTATTCCAGGAACAAGTACTTTTGAAATATATCAATTATGAATAATTTCTTTTAGTCTGTGGCTTACGCTTTTATTTTTCTTAACAATGTTTTTCAAAACAGCCAAAAAGTTAACTTTCATTGAAGTGTAATTTGTTTTTTCCCCTCTTATGGATAGTGTTTTTTGTGTCCTTGTCTTTCCTAATGTCATGAAGAAACCAATCAATCCTGTCTTTCAAGAAATTTGTTGATTCTATCTAAATTTTCAAATTTGTTGGCATGAGTTTTCTTAAATGCATCCTTAATATTATCAAAAACTGTGAAGGGCTGAGATTTTACTCTGCTTCCAAGTGAACGAGTTTGCCTGTTACAGTTCCATGGGTGCTAGCAGCAGACACAGGGTTCTCGGGTCAGAGATGATGGGTACTTGATTATTCACAGAAATAGCAGTAACCAGAGTATTAGCATTTCCTTGCGGATTCCCAAGACTCTAGTTACCCCAGAGGGACAGGCAGAAGGCCAAAGGATTCCCACACATGCAGTGGACTATGTTGCAGAACAGGAATGCTAAGTTTAGGGAACCCCATGTAGTGTAATGAGCAGTGATCATATCTGCTCCTTATTCCAGAGGCAGTCACTGTCTACGTTTTCTGAGGTTGTAAGCAAGCCTCGTGTGACTATCAGAGGCTTCATCAAAGAGTTCAGTGATTAGCAGTATGTTGTTTCAATTGCTCTATTTTATTAATAATTATTATTAATCCCTTATTGTGCATAGTTTATAAATTAAAGTTCATCATAAGCATGTAAATATAGGAAAAAAACACAATATATATAAGGTCTGGTACTATCTGCAGTTCCAGGCATCTTCTGTGGGGATCTTCGAATGTGTCCTCTGTGGGTAAGGGAAGGCTACTATAGTAAGAATTAGGGAACCCAATAGTGTGACATTTTTTTGGAAGCACTCTCACCAAGGATTCAGTTTGGTATGGCATTCTACCACTCAATGGAAGATTCTGATGCCTGACCCAGGCAGAAGATGATCTGATTCAGCTGCTGAAATATTTTCACATCTGACATTTTTTCAAGGTACGCATACACATTTGAGTGCCTAAAGGTCTTCACCAAACTCAAAGGTTGTATGACATTTTTAGTGCCTGCTTAGTAATAAAAATTTGTATGTGTCACACTATTTTGCCTTAGATTTGCTTTTATTTGTAACAACCTACATGTTAGTAGGACTGTGGATAGAGTTCTCATCTACCATTAATTACCAGAGATTACAGACATCTGCCAAAAAGAACCAGAGAATCTGAAAGGTTTAATTGGCTTAGGTCAGTTAGCAAGGTCAGGTTTGTCTGACTCTAAATGAATACCTGTGCTTTTGTTGCGATTATAACTAACTTATAATTCTTCATTCTGTACTGCCCTTAGAAAAAGACAACTCAATTATTTTGCTTCTGAAAGGGTAATACAAACACCTGACAAAAATGTTTAAATTGCACAAATGGCTAACAGTGAAGAGAAGGTTGTCTCTTTCACCCTTTCAGTCTTTCTCTGCAGAAGAAATCACTGTCCTTTTGTATTCTTCCAGAATTATTTTATGTATACTGTAGCATATGCTCTTGGTCTATTTCTTAATTATCTTTAATGTGTCAGTTCATGGTCCCAAATACATTTTGTATTCATTAAGGGAAGACCATTGGTTTCTTTAAAAAAAAATTCTTCCACACTGCTTAACGCAGTTTCTCAAAAAGAAAACACCTCAATAAAAGCATGTTACTATTTTCTATCTGGGTAGGATGAATAATCAAGAGAGGGGTGAGTCACACCAAATTAAGGGTGATATTTTGGTGTCTGAATATCCAAAAACTTTCAGCTCCTGAGTGAAATTACACACACACACAAATGATTAACTTTGAATAAGGACATGTATTTACACATTTGTGATTGCATACCAAATATCCTTACGTTTCAGAAGCTTTGGTTCCAAATGAAGCCATGCTAGCTTATATATTTATTTTGTTAGCTGGTTAACTCCCACCTGCATAACCTCTGAGACCCCCCCAGTTATTTCTGGGATTCAATGTGTTCATACCATCTCTGTCTGCTATCCCATTTATGTCTACTCACTGAGAGCTGCCGGCAGCAAAGTACTTTCAAGTAGCCTCTGTGGGAACTGCCTCTCTCCACGCGTACTTTCTTAGAATGCTCACAAAGCCACAAGATCTCCAGTACTCCAAACACTCCTGGATTCCTCTGCATTTTTATTGTCTCATTGGAGCCATGTGTATTATTTGCAGAAATGATGAAATGCCTTTTCTTCATTTCTGCCTTGAACTGTCAACCTGGGCTCTACTCTCTTGAAGGTCTTTGTGTAAACAGTTCGACCTTTCTCTTAGCCCTTTTCTCTGTGATTGGTCCGACTGAGTCCCTGGGGCAGACTGCAAAATGTACTGGACACTATTTTTGCATTTGTTCCTCTCTGAACCCTGGGATCTACATACACAACTCTTCTTTTTTGCCCCCCATTTTCCATCAAATGCACCTACAAATGCACGCTGAAGCTGGCGGTGCGGGGACAGCTGTTGCCAACCAAACACACCCGTCTGAGCTGTGTGCCCTCGTAGTTGGCTTCTCAGTGGGAACATAGAGCATGACTTAACCAAAAGGGCTGGTAGAATATAAGGCTCTACATCTTATTTGATGATATTTTGAACTTTATATTTTGGAGTGTATTTATAACATCAGCATTTTTAAAATGTGTTCAAGTGAAAGATCCTTGAGCACTGAATTGTACATAGCTGTGGTTTCGTAGTTCACATATTAAGTACTAGGCTGAGATCAATGGAGACGTCATCTAAATACTGATTTGACAGGGATGCCTCACTGACTTCACTAGAGCTGAGTCCAATTCATTAATAGCCTAGATTCATTAGGAAGGCACCATTAATTCAAAGAAAATAAAATAAAGATTAAATTTTTAAATTGTATTTTATAAACCATTATACATTGATCAGAATTTAGTGGATTTGGTTTTAACATTATTTCTATTTCATCTATGAATCTTTTCAGAGAACACATTTGTTAGTTTACTTACTAAATATTTATTTGTGCTAGTAATTGTGTTCAGTTTTTTGGGACTATGTGAGTGGCAGAGTGGGTTTTAAAAATCTTTACCCTTTCATAGGTAAATTGCTGAATCTCTCTCCTGGGGTTCTGGCTTCTTCCAAACTGGGATAAGAGAAAATGGCATAACGGGAAGAGAGAGAAACTCTTCAGACAATGCATCAGAGCTATGAAATCGGATGACAAAGCTTTGTCTGGCTCTGGGTAGGGAGAGGCGGTGTCCTTTTGTTTCTGCTTTCTGCACACAAGACACAGACTGAGGGGATGGGGAAGTGGGATTAGAAAGGAGGGGCAAGTGGGTAAGAAATAGTGGGAGGAAGAAAGAAGGCGAGAAGAAAACAAGAAAGAGAAGACTTCTTGACATTTTTCTGAGCTGGACTCAATAGAGACTGGCTGTGGCTCCAGGGAAAATGTGTTCCCTTAATAAATTTATTTTTGTGCAGTGTGCTTATTAGCTGAGGCAGTGCTCAGGCATCTTGGGGCCTCTGTAGTCCTCAGAATCTCCGTGAGAATCTCGAAGCCACTTCAGCAGCCTAAGCTTAAACAGTGTGCTAACCGGGCAAATGACACTTAAAATTAAAAACACCCATGTTCTATCTGTTGCCACAACCAGATTTCTAAATCCCTGCTTTGTAGAAATTCTGGAGCCTACTTCTTCCTGCCCTGCCAGCACTTAACAGAACGCCTAAAGGGTTATACTGTGTAGATAAAACCCAGTGTCTTCCTTTTTGGAGCATACAATTTAGAAAAAAGAAATGACATTATACAAATAGCTAAGATAAAATCAGAAAATAACCCTTGTTAATTACTGTTATATGCTAAGAATGGTGTTGAAAAAGAAGATAGAGATTTGAAAGATTCTAAGTTTGACTGATTTAAATATGGGTCAAGGGGAAGGAAGAATTAAAAATACTATGGGTTAGCCTTGGCTGGTGTGGCTCAGTGGATTGAGTGCTGGCCTGTGAACCAAAGGGTCACTGGTTCAATTCCCAGTCAGGACACATGCCTGGGTTGTGGGCCGGTTCCCTAGTGGGGGATGCACAAGAGGCAACCACACATTGATGTTTCTCTTCCTCTATTTTTCCCTCTTTCCCCCTCTAAAAATAAATAAGTTTTTAAAAAAGTAAATAAATAAAATCTTTCTGGGTTAAATTCCAGAGGGCAGGTTTAAGATGGTGATGTAGGAAGATCCTGAACTCATCTCTTCCCATGGACACAGCAACTACAATTACCTGTAAAACGACTCTCTCCGAAGAAGACCTGAAGACTAGCAGAACAGTGGTTCTACCACCAGGGACCAAAGCCACATCAAGACTGTAGGAAGGGCAGAGTTGTGATCTTATTAAGACTTATTCCCCCTGTGTGGTGACTTGTAAGGACAGAGATAAAAAATATGCAGTTCCTCCCTGTTGAGTGAGGGGTGTGAGCCCCACATCAGGCATTCCAGCTGAGAGGACCTCCACCAAGAAGATGAGGATCAATAAACCCTGGCTGTGACCAACCAGTGGGACTTGTGTTTGGGACAACCAAAAGGCTTCAGGAAACTGCGACTCCACTCTTAAAGGGCTTTTGCAGACACACTCACTCTTGAGTCTCTGAGCAGAGGCAGCAGTTTAAAAAGTGCCTGGGCCATACATGAAGGAGACTCATTGACTAATCTTAGTGTGTGCGCAAAGGCGCCACGGTCTTGGGAAGGGAGGCACTGGTGGGTACCAATTTTTAACCCTCTTTCTACTTGGTAGCCTGATGCTGGCAGGTGCCATATTTGGTGCTCTATTTGTCTTGTTAACTCCACTTATCTTCCCCCAGAGCTCCCCTGTGGCTCTGTCCTGGCCTGGTGCTTCTCCACTGTGGTGTTCTTTTTGGGTATCTCTCCACTGCAGACCCTGTTCTGCCAGACTTGGGTGAGGGGCTCTGCTGGTCCGGGTACCCTTCCACTGTGGCCCACATCCTACCAGAATTGGATGGGGCATGTGCTCCATACACAGGAGGCCTCTGAACACATGGCACTGGTGGCCAGGGGAGCTTGTGTTTGGGGCCCATAGGATTGAAACAAGGGGAGAGACAGTTCTTGGCAGGCTCTACCACCTCCAAGGCGGTCAGTACACAGACAACAGATTGAAATACACACCCAGTCTTCTGGTGACTGCTCCTTTAAGACTGGGGGAGACAGCTATTTGTCTAATACATAGAAATAAACACAGAAAGTCAAGAAAAATGAGAAAACAAAGGACAATGTTTCAAATGAAAGAACAAAATAAAACTTCAGAAAAAAACTTTGATGAAAGGGAGGTAAGTAACCTACCCGATAAAGAGTTCAAAGTAATGGTCATACATTTGCTCACCAATCTCAGAAGAACACATAGAGGATTGGATAAACACATAGAAAAGTTCAGAAGAAAATAAAATAAAAATAAAAATATAACAACACATGGAGAATTGGATAAACATATAGAGGAGTTAAAAAAAACCAACAGAAAAACATAAGACAGTTCCAACAGAAGTCCCAGAGCTAAAAAACATGCAATAATTGATCAGAAAAATGCACTAGAGGATTTCAACACCAGACTGAGTGAGTCAGAGACACAAATCAGTGAGATGGAAGACAAAACATTGAAACACACAAATGGAACAGCAAAAAGAAAAAAGAATGAAAAGAAGTGAAGACAGCTTAGGGGACATATGACACCGCATCAAATGGCATAACATTAGTGTTATAGGGGTCACAGAAGAAGAGAGAGAAGAGGGCAGAAAACTTATTTGAAGAAATGATGGTTGGGAACTTCCCTAACATGGGGAAGGAAACAGACATCCAGGCTGAGGAAGCTCGGAGAGTTCTAAGTAAGATGAACCTAGACATCCATACTAACATATGGTATAATTAACATACCTAAAGTTAAAGAGAGAATCTTAAAAGCAGCAAGATTAAAACAACTTGTTACATGCAAGGAAAACCCCATAAGGATATCAGCAATATTTTTGGCAGAAATTTTACTTGTCAGAAGGGAGTGGCATGGCATATCCACAGTGCTGAAAGGAAAAAACTTTCGATCAAGAATACTCTACCCAGCCTTGCCTGGTGTTCCTCAGTGGGCTGGGTGTTGTCCTGCAAACAAAAACGTCGCTGGTTCAATTCTCAGTCAGGGCACATGCCTGGGTCGTGGACCAGGTCCCTGGTTGGGGGTATGTAAAAGGCAACCAATCAATGTTTCTCTCCCTCTCTTTCTCCCTCCCTTTCCCTCTCTCTAAAAAAATAAATGAATAAATGAAATTTTAAAAAAGAAAAAAGGATACTCTACCCAGCAAATTTACTCAGAATAGAAGGAGAGATAAAGAATTTTCCAAACAAGCAAGAGCTAAAGGAGTTTATCACCGCTAAACTGGCCTTATAAGAAATGTTAAAGGGACTTCTTTAAGCTGAAAATATATAGCACTAATTAATAGTAAGAAAGCATATGAAAATAAAAATCTCACTGAAAAATGTAAATACATGGTTCAAATACTAGATAAACCACTTATAAAGTTAGTATGAACATTAAAAGACAAAATTAGTAAAATTAACTAAAACTGCAATAGTTAGGGGACACATAAAATAAAAAGATATAAAAATTGGCATCAAAAACAAAATATTAGGGGTAAAGAGAGTAAAAATGTTGAGATTTGGAACGTATTCAATTTAAGTTGCTATCAACTAAAAATAGCCTGTTACATGCTATATGTGAACCTCATGATAATTGCAAGGCAAAAAATTTACAACCTTAAAAACAGCAAAGTTAATTTGTTACTTATAAGGAAGACCCCATAAGGCTAATGAGAAAGGAATCTAAACATAACACTAAAGAAAGAATCAGACTATAAGAAAAAGAAGAAGAAAGGAATAAAGAGGAACTACACAAACAGAAAACAACAAAATAGCAATAAGTACATACTATAAATAATTTATTTAAATGTAAATGGACTAAACTCTCCAATCAAAAGACAGAGAGTGACTGAATGGATAAAAAACAGGACATGTCAATACACTGTCTGCAAGACGCTCACTTGAGAAGTAAGTTCACATAGGCTGAAAGCAAAAGGATGAAGTGTGATATTCCCTGTGAATGGAAATAAGGAGGAAGCTAGTGTGCTATAGTCCTATCAGTCAACAAAGACTTAAAAACACAGAATGCAATAAAAGACAAAGAAAGGCATTGCATAATGATAGAGGGGTTGATACAGCAAGAAGATAAAACATTTATAAATATATATTGCATCCAATATTGGAGTTCTAATATAAAGCAAATATGAATAGATTAAATGAGAAATTTATAGCACTATCATAATAGTAGAAGACTTTAACTCACTTCAATGGATAGATCATCCAGACAGAAAACCAATAAAGAAACATCATGCCCTGAGTGTTGTGGCTCAACTGGTTGAGACTTTCACCAAAGTGAAAGATCGCCAATTCAATTTCTGATCCAGGGCACATACCTGGGTTGCAAGCCTGGTCCCTGGTTGGGGTGTATGCAAGAGGCAGCTGATCAATGTTTCTCTCCCTCCATTCCCCTCTCTCTGAAAATGAATAAAGTCTTAAAAATATAAGAAAACATGAGCCTTAAGTGACATATTATATCTGGTTAACCTAATAGACATATATAGAACATTTGATCCAAAAGCAACAGAGTATGTATTCTTCTCACAACAGTACATGGAACATCCTCTGGTATAGAACTTATGCTAGACCATAAAACAAGTCTCAGTAAATTTAAGAAGATTGAAAGTGTATCAGGTATCTCTCTCAGACCACAATGAAACTGGAAGTCAATAACACAAAGAAACCGGAAAATCACAAATATGTGAGACTAAACAACATGCTACTGAACAATAGGTCAATGAAGAAGTCAAGGCAGCAAGCAAAAGATGACTCAAGATTACATAAAAATGCAACCGCAACATTCTGAAATCTATGGTATGCAGCAAAAGCAGTTATAAGAGGGAATTTCATAGCAATCCAGGCCTACCTCAAGAAACAAGAAAAAATCTCAATCTATCTCTACCTAAAGAAACTAGAAAAAGAAAAACATACCCCAAAGTTAGTAGAAGGAAAGAAATAATAAAAATCAAATCAGAAATAAATGAAATAAAAATGAAAAATAACTTGAAAAGATCAATGAAAATAAGAGCTGGTTCTTTGAAAAGATAAATGAAATCAATAAACTCACCAAGAAGGCTCAGATAAATAAAACCAGAAATGAAATAGAAATTACAACTGATACCACAGAAATACAAAAGATCATAAGAGAATACTATGAACAATTATACACCAATAAGTTGGACAACCTAGAAGAACTGGATACATTTCTAGAAACATCTCCAAGACAACCATAAAGAAATACTAAATCTGAACAGACCAATTCTAGTAAGGAGATTGAATAAGTAATTAAAAACCTCCCAGCAAACAGAAGTCCAAGACCAAATGACTTCACTGGTGAATTCTACCAATTCAAAGATTGATACCTATTCTTCTCAAACTATCACAAAATATTGAAGAAGAGGTAATGTCTCCCAACTTATTTTACAAGGCTAGCTTTACCCTGATACCAAAAACAGGCAAGGATATAAGAAAGAAAATCACAAGCCTGTATCCCTGATGAAAATATATGCAAAAATCTTCAACAAAATATTAGTGATCTGAATTCAACAATATATTAAAAGGATCATATGAGGTCTGTCCAGAAAGAATCCAACCACTGTTAATATAACAAGAATGGTTTGTGTGACAGATGTAACCTGGCAGCCAAGCAGAGTGGACTGGAATGCACATGCATGAACAATGATGGCTTCACTGTACCAGTCAGTGGGGGTGGTAAATGCTGTTGAGTGAGCATGTGTACTGTGTGGCTGTCTCATTCAAAATGACTGAGTAGAGCAACAAATCTGTGTCAAATTTTGTGTTAAGCTAGAGTATTCCTCCCTGGACACTATCTGGATGATTCAGAAGGCAACAGCTGTGGGCAACTGGTGATTGGCAGCTTCATCAGGACAACGCACCTGCTCATGTATCATGTCTCGTGCAGAGTTTTTGGCAAAACATCAAATCATGCAGGTGATTCAGCCCTCCTACAGCCCAGATTTGGCACCCTGCAACTTCTGGCTTGTGTCAAAATTAAAATCACCTTCTAAAGGGAAGAGATTTCAGACCCTTAGTGAGATTCAGGAAAATACAACAGGACAGACGATGTCTATTGGGAGAACTGTGTGAGGACTCCAGTCACTTAATTTGAAGGGGACTGAGGCATCATTGTCTTATGTACAGTGTTTCTTGTATCTTCTTCAATAAATGTCTTCATTTTTCATATTACATGGCTGGATACTTTCTGGACAGACCTCATATACAGTATTGAATTATAATGTTTACACCTGAAATACATATAATCTTGTATAACAACTTTACTACAATAAAAAATATTTCCCAGGCTGCACCCTAGAGGTCTAACTTAACTGTCCTGATGTGGGTCCTGGTGATTCTATTGTGCAGCAAGGGTTGAGAAGAACTCATTACCAACTGCAAACTACAAGTCAACACCTTCTGGTGGCTTTATTGATTAACATGCTTATGGACTATGTGAAGCCTCTCAGTCTCCCTCTTGTCTCTATGTTAATAAACCCACTTTCTATGAAACACAACAACAGCACAACAGCAACACAAACTTGAAGTTTTGTACCAGGTTGATCTGCAAGTTACATCATTAATAGAAATAGGTCATGTGGAGTTGGTGAGTGGGGGAAGAATAAGAGGGTCTTCCTTAGGGGTGTGTTCAATTGAAGGAACAAAGAGACGCATTGGCGTAGATTTAGGGTGGACATCTAAATGTTTGGGTTTGGCCCTGGCTGGTGTAGCTCAGTGGATTGAGTGTGGGCTGTTAACAAAAGGGTTGCCGGTTCGATTCCCACTCAGTTCCCAGTGGGGGCCACGTGAGAGGCAACACATTGATGTTTCTCTCCTTCTCTTTCTCCCTCCCTTCCACTCTCTCTAAAAATAAATGAATGAATAAAATTTAAAAAAATATATAAATGTTTGGGTTTGGAGATCAAAAGAATGCTCTAAACTAGAGGCACAGATTTGGTATCACTGAATATAAGGGAAACCTGATAGAATAGTGGGTGGTGTTACAAAGACAGCAGAAGGGGTGGAGAATTGAAACATGCTCAGCAGGTTAGGAGATGAAGAACAGATACAATTGAGAACAAGAATAGTAACATTTTACCAAAGTCAAACAAGAAAGGAAAGAAAGAAGAGGGAAGGAATCAACTGTGTGTGTGTAATGTGGCTCAAAAGTTAAAAAGGATGAGTGCTGAGTAAAGTCCGTTAGGCTTAAGGTTAAGGAGGTTACCGGTGCTAGAAGAGTGGATGGGAGAATAGAGCCAGATTGTGTGGGATTAAGGAATGAGAAGAGAGGAAGTAAAAGCAGTAAGTGCAAATTTCAAGAGAGTTGTTGCTAAGAACATGTATGTTGCAAGAATAAGTATTTTCAAAAGTTTGTATTATTTCTGTTTCAAAACTCACGAGTGGTGAGCAAGGTGAACAATTAAAATGGTTTTCATAATAAGAAGTACAAATAGGCAGTTACAGAGTAGCCATGGGATGTAACGTACAGTACAGGAAATGGAAAAGCCGAAGAATTTACATGCATTTCCCAGGGACATGAACAGCGGTGGGAGGGTTGTCTGAGAGAGTAGGGGTGCTGGGTGGAGGGAGGCAAAAGGGGGAAAACTGGGATAACTGTAATCACATAATTAATCAAATATAATCAAAAATTTAAAAAAAGTTTTTCAGATACTGTGAAACAATAATCATTAAAATGTTTCAGGTGCCATGAAACAGTAATTTGCCTCTTAGAAGAGAATTGTGTAAGAATTGTTTTTGTGGAGAAAGGTTAAATCACTTATATGAGGTCAAATAGTGATTAATACATGCAAAACATTTTTTTTTAATGAGGCAGTGTTGCTTTTTTCCCCCTGCATGTGCCTTACTTTAATTGCCCTGAGATCTCAAGGTATGTGTTATACTGTGAAGGGGAAGTAATTTTATAACAGAGGTAAAAAGTAGTTTTGATTTCTATTTGTTTAAACCCAAGTCAGATAACTAAACTATCCATTTCCAGTATTATTTTTTAGAGAGTAGGTTTTCAAGCACTGAAAACTTATTAAGAAAAAGAGCTTTGATATGAGTTTCTTTTTTCCAAGATACATTAGATTTCTGGAAATAATTAGAAGACTAATGTAAAAGAAACTTAATTTAAAAAGGAGAAAAGTTCTAAATGTTTAGTTCTTCTGTGTCTTTAAGCTGAATTGAAAATATAATGATGAGAAAAATCTAATTTATCATAATTACACGGATGACACTTAACACAGCTCTAGGAAAGATATAAACTAATTCAAAACAGAGGAACACATATCAGCCTTGTGCACAGGGAATCTTGATTTTAGTGAACTCGTCTTGGGGTCTTCACAATCCTCCTCTTGAGTTTCTAAAACTACGATCAAGAGCATGCCAAGAACTGTACAGGGCAGGGCTGTTTGGCTACACAGACATCACAGGGAGGGAAAACCTAGCTGGAAACAGCCTGAGAATTCTTGAAGAAAAGTTTTGAAGCAGTCTTACTCTTGAGCTGTATAGCATGTGAGAAAGATCATTTTAATCTTTTCTGTTCTCTGCAGAATAATCCAAAGTACTAAATAGATATGAAAATTGTTATCCCCCAAGAATACACAACGTACAAGCTACAGGATTTTGAGTGAACTAAATTAGGAAGTATTTGCATTGCCATATCCTACATAGATGACTAGATATCTTAAAACATCAATCCATTACTTATTTTTACAAGAAGGCAAGGCTTGGCTTTCGCCAATATGGTTCACTGCGGGGGTGGGGGCAGTCAGTAAGGGCATCAGATACCTAGATTGGCATCCAGCTAGTCTCTTTACTGCTGTGTGACCTGGCAAGATATTTTTTTGACCATCTAAAATGGTAAAAAATAAAAAAATATGTGTCTCATGAAATCCTGGTAAAGATGAAATGAGACAACTGATATGTGGCTCCTGACTCAAAGATCACCTCTTTGGTCATCTTCAGTGCAATTATTTTCTTTTTTAAATAAATAACTAAAACCAGAAAGCTTTCCGTTATTTACTTCAAGTAGCAGAAGCTTCAAACAGCCTACTTTGTGCCAGCATTGTAACCCTGTTCATGGATTTCTACTCCTGATGAGCCCCATTGCTACAGAATTCATACTTTTTCACATACGGGACAGACTTGCTTAGGTTGAACCATATGAGACTGCTGATATGAAACATTTTTTGATCAATAAAAATGACAGTTTCATGAGTCAATCTAATAAATCTTATTGAACTATAAAGTGCAGGACACAGTGATATTTTGTGCCATATTTCCTGTGCCATTTTTTTGGGACACTTCTTATATACTGTTTTGTAGCATTGGCAATATTTTCTTGTGGATGTGTCTTGTTTTCCTAACTAATTTGGTATATTCCTTGGGGTTGTTCATTGTCTACTTTCCATTGTGGTAGCTGGCATAATGCATTCTGTATACTTGCTCAGTAAATTTTTTATGATGCTAATAATAATAAATAATTTATAATTATTGACCTGATTGTACTGAGGATAAAAAATTTATGCTGTGCTTTCTTCTGCCATTTAACCTTTTCCTCTATGTGTCTCCCACCAAAGAGGAATATTTCTTTGGATTTGATCAATCTAATGTCGGTAATGTATGTAATGATAATGCAGTCCTTGATACATAAAAATGATGCTAGTGACCACTAGTTCAGCTTGAGTCTTAGGGCATTGTCCCACTAACTGTCCTGTAGTTTCATGATTCATTATGTTCTCTTTAGGTCCCTCATGGTTAGAGAGCTGGGAGAGTTAGGAGGTTAGCCAAGATCGGTGGAACAAAGTTAAATGAACTAGTCTATGTGGGAATTGACCACTTGTTTTTGGTATGATTTATATTGTACTGTAATCAGCAGATAGACATGAGCACCAAATAAAGCTTATTTAAAAAACAAAAGTATTGTTTTTATTTGAGATTCTAATCTCATATTTTCAGTAAGAATGACAGAGGAGGATTCAGGTTTGTATATCCCATAGGGGTGGAGCTGGCAGAATAATGCTCTCTCATAAGAAGTCAGGTTTGATAAGATTGGGGAAACTCGAAATATCAAGAGCTGAGCTTCAAAGTTAAAGGAAAGGGTCTGAGTCAGTTACCAAAATGAGCAGCAGGGCTCAAGCTGGGACATTGCTGAAGTTTGCAGGAGTTGGTGAATCACGTACCCTCCTACCCTGGGTTCAGTTTTATTAGTAAACATGAATTTGAAATGTGCCTTGTGCCCAAGGCATCAGTAGTTCCTGCTCTTTCCCCCAGTGAATCAGACTGACGTGGCCTACAGCAGGCAGAGCAGCTGGGCACCTGCAGGGCGAGCCCTGCACCTCATGGAGGGAGAAGACCCCCAGCCTGGCTGACTGGTAGAGAACAAAAAGCCCAGAGGCTAGACTATCTACTCACCACAGCTCCTCTCTCAGTTGGAGCCATTAGTTATCTAAAGTCTCTCCCCATGTGGAGAAGCCAGTCAATATAACAGATTCTAGTTCCAAAGGTGGGAAAAATTCGCAGCTAAGGAGAGCAGAGACAGAGGCCGACCCCCTCCCCAACTGTATAAGAATGAACTGGAAGGATTGAGGAGGGAGGTTAAATGTCAAGCAGGCAAGCAGTCTGGACAAATGCCAGAGCGTGGCTCGCTGAAGCCTCACTTACCATCTTCCCGAAGAATGAATGAGGATCGCTGGCCTTATAATAAGAGTCTGAGACAAAGCAGATGTCAGAAGTCTATTGAATTTTCACTTTGTTGTTTCAGCATCCCCTTATGGTTAATGTCTTCAGTTTTCTGCCTCTAGCTATGATAAAGTTACTGGTTGTCATGGGTATATGTCAGTGATACAGTCTTTCCCATAAGTCAGCCGGACAATTGCTCTGCTAGCTGCCTGCTGAGCAGCCTGGCATCAAGGAATAGACAAGAGTCCCACACAGTAACTACGCGCTATTCACTCAGCTTTTATTACATACAGGTTCACTCAAAGTAGAACATCAACATACATTAATATTCTACTCACACTCTAACAATCTGAGAGAAATAGAACACATACATACCCCCTGCATTAATCAGGGATAACGAACCCGAACCCGAGTCCCAGGGTCTCAGTCTGTAGGTCCGGGAGACAACCCGGTAGGCAAGGGAGTCGTCCGCACCTGGCAAGGAAGAATCTCTGGGGCCAGGTGGGCAGCAGGCCACACGGAGTTCTCAGCCCTGCAGGGCAGAGCCTCCAGCAGCTGATGCTAACTAAGTGGATCAGTGTGGCGTGGAGCAGCACTCGGTGTGTGGAGCTCAGCTGTCTAAGCATTGGTATGGAAACTGCCTCAGTTATATTTTTAAAGTGGTGTACTTCACCCTTCTGGTGTTTTTTTTTTTTAAATAAATGTCTTGGCCCCCCAATTCCAAGTAGGGAACTTGCCCAGGAGCCTGTCTGCGGGTGGTCCTGTTCTGCAGACATGGCTATTGTGACTGCGCGTGTGGATTATCTTAAGTGTGTCTCTTTGCCAGGTGTGTCTGCTCTGACTTAGGTAGTTTTCCTCTTGAACCAAAGCATCATGGCTGACTGACAGCCATTCTGGTTGACATGAATGACTCCACTTTGTTTTATACACTTTACGCTATCTTGGTCAGACCAATGCCATTTTACTGGTCCTGCTCGCCACCTGGTACGAGCCATGTCTCATGCCATAAGCAACCGTGAACCTTTTTGGCAGTGCTTTTCAGGTTTAGACAACAGGGAGTGCAAGACCTTACTCCCTGAGAGAAGGGATGCTCACAAGATGAGTCCTAGGATTGACCTAGATGTTTGCCTGGGAAATATTTCCTAATCATAATGCAGGTTTCTGGATTTCCCAGTGGTTATGCTTTGCTGAATAGACAGAGATTAGAGTTCAAGACTGCAGAGACAGCTGGAATATGTGAGCACTGTGCAGAGGATGGGAGCACTGTTTAGGGGTTCTTCACTGATCTTGGCTGAGGACTGGGCTACATATGTGCCATGTGAGACTACTCAAGACTTACCAGAGAGCTGAGGCTTGCAGCTATAGGGCTCGACAGTAGAACAGATAGAAGGGTTTGAGCAGTACAGGGGACATTGGAGTTTCAGCTCAGCCTCAGTGAGAAATCTAGTTAACATCTCATCAGTATTTGTTCAAGTCCAGACAGCAGAAATGCCTCTAAAGACCATATCCTGGAACAAAGCTTACAGTACACCTGGCATAGTGAAGCTGAAGACCAAGCGATGAGGTAGACAAAAGAGACAGAGTTTGAAAGTTGAATTCTGCCACTTTAGAGAGGCTTGGAAAACACCTTGTACTTTCCACAGATCCTTCCTAATGAAGCATAAAGCCAAGCACACAGGTTTTTGTACAAGTTTCAAGGTAATCGTCAAGTAATTGAGCTGCCTGTGAAAACCAGGCAGCTTTTCAAAGGAGGATAACAGAATTCAGTCTTTACAATATGTCCACAATATCCCGGCTGAAAAAATGTTTTTATAAACTTTCAAAGAAATCAAGAAAATGTGGCCCATAATTAAGAAAAATTTTAATAAAATCTGGCTTCCATGTATTGAATGTAGCAAAGACTTTAAATCAATTATTATGAATATGTTCAAAGAATAAAAGGAAAATATTATCTTAATAAGAGGGGGTAAAAAATATCAGCATGGAATTTTAAACTGTAAAGAAAAGCCAAATGACAATTGTGGAACTGAAAACTAAATTTTCAACGGGAAAGTCACCGGGTGATCTTGAAAACTGATTGGAAATGGCAGAAGAAAGTTTAAAGTCTTCAAAATGAAAATTTATCCAAATCGGCTTTGATCTAAACTTCCTCAGTGATCTGCGCTGAAATTGTTCCGGTCATTTTGGAGACCATTGACTCTTTTATTAATTATACTCTGTCAGTCACTAGGGCCTGTTGATCTTCTCTTCAACATATTTTTTATACAGGAGCTTTCCTCCTTATTTCTGCTTCTACTCCCTGGTTCGAGGCCTCCTTCTCTCGTGCTAGATAACTGCTGCAGCCAGACATCCCGTCTCCAATCCTTTCAATCCGTTTCCCAACCCGTCTGGTCTTACTCACGGCTGTAATTGTGTGCCCCTTCAACACATTGTTATAAATCATCTGCTCTTGCTTCTGATACATATCTTTATTTTGTTCTGCAATTTTTAATATTCCTAATTTTCCTTCAATAGGAAGCCAAATTCTTTTGTCTGGATTTCAAGTCATCTAGATTCATTTCCTCTGTCTTCTGATAATTATTTCGGTTGTATTTCTACTTGTCATAGCTATTGAGGTAGACTTTTGGCCACCAAAAATGTAACTCTCTTCTTGTAAATGGGGAATTCCCTGCCTCTGCTGTTGAGATGGCAGATACCTGGTAATCACTTTTCCTGCCTCCCTTGCAGAGCCGTCACCTGTCATTGCACTTGACCTAGGCTCGCTCCTTTGGACATGTTTCTCTCAGACTTAGAGCTGTAGGGTAGTCATACACACTGACAGGGCCCTTGCAGAACATGCAGTGAGAGGTAGTAGAAGTGGTAGCACCTGCCCAGCTTCCGCAGGTATCGCTGATTGTATCTGGGGTCAATAATACAAATTGAGGTGTCAGTGCCCACCAACGGTTGTGGGAGAATCTTCTAGATCAGTCTTGCTTTACAGTTTTACCTAGACCAGTCTCGCACTTCAGTTTTGGTCATTGACCCTGGCTGCTTACTTAGCCTCTAAATCTGGCTCTGTGTTTCTCATGAAGCTTTTGTGAGCTGTCTGAATCCTTAAATCAGCTAGAGTTGTTTTCTCATGCACGCAGCTAAGAATTCTGACTGAACACATACGCTCACACCCTGCCCTAGACAGGTTCTTTCCATTCCAAGGGCACGCCAAGCTCATGCTGGACTGCCTACCTGGCCAGGGTCATTGTAATCACTAGGAATCCGTTCATTTTCCTGTATTTCAGTTCAAATCTTGCATTTCTTCAAGTTCAACTGCTTCAAAAACAGTTTTTCCTGACTTTTTTAGACCTGAATAATCATTCTCTCCTCTATACAACTTAACACTAGGTTATGTATACAGTTTTCCACTCTTCACTAATTTAAAATATATATTAATTTTTATAAGTTTACTGAAGAGATTACAGTGCGTGCCCAAGATACCCATATCTCTCATCTTGCTTAGAACTGTGTTCAGAACTTTGTAGTTATTCATTATGTACTAACTGGAGGACACGTTTGTTGAAAGACTCTACTTTATTTAGTGAGAAGCAATGACGTCATGGATGATGTTAAAATATGGTAGCCGCTCTGGCTGGCGTAGCTCAGTGGATTGAGCGCGGGCTGCGAACCAAAGCATCGCAGGTTTGATTCCCAGTCAGGGCACATGCCTGGGTTGCAGGCCGTGGACCCCAGCAACTGCACATTGATGTTTCTGTTTCTCTCTCTCTCTCTCTCCCTCCCTGCCCTCTCTAAAATAAATAAATAAATAAAATCTTTAAAAAAAAACATGGTAGCCTTTGTGTAGGAAGACGAAGCTGTTGACTGCATAAAGCCTTTCTGGTTTCCTCCCTTCCCATTTTAGGATTCCTCACGGTTAGTCTTTCTTCTCCTTGTTTTTTGTATCTCAGATGAAGAATTAAGACTCTTCCTACCTAACTCTTTTGCAGTCTTATTCTATTAATCTTTTCTCCTCTCATATCTTTTCTCTCTTGGGCCTGCTTCCCTGTACTAAAACAACCACCAAAGCTGTCACAATTTATTTCTGTCTTTTATTACTTTCCAAGTTGCTGAAATCTTTTAATGACTAGACTTGCTAACACAAGGAATACTTTGCTTTTCCCCATCCTATCGTTTCTTCATATCTTGCATGATCTATTTTCCTCACCACTTTAGTGAAGCTGCTTTCTTGATGGGTACCAAAAATCCTGCTCTGTTGGTCAGTATGGGATCAATCTCAGGCACTTAAAGCTGCAGAGGTTTCTCTTTCCTGCATGCTCTACAGGTGACCACCGCACATTGTGGGTGGGCCGCTGGCGCTGCTCCATGGCCTGGCCAGTCTGAGATCCAGGCTGAAGAAGCAGTTCATATTTGGAGCGCTGCAGGTAGCCTTGGCAAAGGAAAAGAGAATTCTATAGGGTTTTGCCTTAGCAAGTCACATTTTTCTGGCCTGCAAATGTGACATGTCACTTTTGCTCAAACTCATGGGTTAACCCCAACTAGTCACATGGCCCCATCTAACTTAAAGGGGTCAGTTGAGAAAGTAGAAACCCACCATGTGCCCAGAAGGAGGAATAATGGAAATAAATTCAGTGAAATATCAGGTTCCCTTATTATCAAATTGAATACATTTTTCTGTCTCTTGATTCTCCTTTATTCTTCTGTAGCATTTGGTGTTATTGACTTACTCCTTCTTAGAGCTAAGAGCTTGCTGTGTGAATCAGCTGAGTGTTTTGCCAATACCTGAAGTTTAGTGTATTAAAAAAAAAATCATCACCATTGGTCTTCCTGATTCATCCCGGATGGTTCCAACACCTTCATTTCTATTTTTTATTTCTGTTTATGGTGCCATTTTTCCAATCACTGGATTTTGAGCCCTCAGGTATTTTTAATTTCCCTTCAATAATTTCTTCCATCTGATCCATTGCCATATCCTGGTTATTTCCATTTTCTTAGTATTTCCTGAATGTGTTGCCATTCTCACTGAACTCTTGTGCATAAACTATTGTGAAAGTCTCAGTGCGGCTGCCTTTATCCAGATCCTCACCAATGTGTCCCAGGCCACTGCCAATTTTAGGCCCTCAGAGTTGTAATTGGGCCATTGCTATATTTAAAAGACAAATTGTAATGATTCCCTGTTTTTTAGAAGTTAAAGTTTAAATTATTTATTTAGTACTCATGGCCCTCTGTTTTCTAGTTTTGACCTATTTCTTGAGAATTTTCTCTCAATTTTACCTGTAAGCTTCAGACCAAATTTTACTTTTTCCATAAAGTCACTTTTGATCATACTAATTAAACATGAACTCTCTGTCCTTTGTAAGACCATGGAAGCTTTTAAAATGTCTTTATGCTTGTTACCCATCTTATTAGGCCTAGTGATTACTTTTTACTTGCATTGTAGTTTCTTTCTACATTTCTCAACCTCCAGTACATCATGCGCCACATAATGTTTTGGTCAATGACTGATTGACTGCATGTACCACGGTGGTTCCGTAAGATTGTAACACAGCTGTAAAATTTCAATTGCCCAGTGATGTTGTGGCTCTCATAATGCCATAGCACAATGCATTACTCACAGTTATTTTTATTTTTTTATTCTCACCCAAAGATATTTTCACTTGCTTTTTTTAGAGAGAGATAGGAAGGGAGAATGGATGGGAGGGAGAGGAACGTCGATGACAGAGAAGCATCACATGGTTGCCTCTGTCTGCATCCAGACCGTGTGTGTGGACTGGTGGTCGCACGCCTCGTTCCGGTACCTGGGCTGAGCCCGCAGTCACTGAGCCACTCCAGCCAGGGCTACTCACCATTATTAATATAGAATAAGGAAACAAAAAACTCCCAAATTTTTCATAGCTGTTCAATGTGTAAGTGCTGTTATAAAAAAGAGTAGAAAAGTTAATGTTAAAAATATTAAAAAGTTTATAAAGTAAAATGTCAATGGTGAACTAAGGTTTATTTATTATTGAAGGGAAAATATCTTGCATAAAGATAGCATAGACTGAGTGTATAGTGTTAATAAAGTCTGCAGTAGTGTACAGTGATGCCTAGGCCTTCGCAGTCACTCACCTCACATTCGCTGACTCACCCAGATCAACTTCCAGTCCTGAGAGCTGCGTCCACAAGTACCCCATACAGGTGTACATTTCATAAATCTTTTATACTGTGTTTTTACTGTACCTTTTCTATGTTTGGATATGTTCAGATGCATGAACACTTTCCATTGTCTTAAAATTACCTACAGTATTCAGTGCAGTAACACGCTGTGTAGGCTTGTAGCCCAGGAGCGGGAGGCTCCACCACACAGCCCAGGTGTGTTGCAGGCTAGCCCATCTAGGTTTGCTTGATGCACTCTACGATGTTTGCGCAATGGTGAGATCAACTGATGTCACATTTCTTAGAACATATCCCCAACATCAAGTAACACATAGCTGTGTTAGACTCCATGTCTTGGTTGGGCAGAGCATCTCTTGAAATTGGATGCCAGATTGTGAACTGCTTTACCCGCCTTAGCTGTGTTTCCCATCTACCACTTACCTGACACTTTCCATTGCACTCTGCAGATATGGAATGTTTACTGCTGAATGAACGACCCTCCCATTCTCCTCTTTCCTCTAAGCAATGGTGGTGACTTCCCCTGAATAAACACACTCTTAATAGTCTTGAGCTCACTGGCATGTTTTTGCATGGCTGTCTGGGTTTAGGAGTTTGCACTGCATCTGTGGAATGGTGGTTTGTCTAAATGAAGTTAATTGGTTCTTGCAGAGATTGAATCCACAACCTTGACCTCATTAGCACCTTGTTCTAATCAGTTGACTTTCTGGCCCTATGCTAGCAAATATTCAGAAAAGACATAAATATAGATATTTTTTTAATCAGGCTCATGCTTTTCCCTATGTACTGCGGCAGAGGTGAAAATTAGTTGCCCATTGAGATTGGACACTGATTTAAATTGAATAGTGGAATTAATAAATGCAATTTTAAGTGAATAAGTGAATTTAATTGGGTCAGAGTAAGCTAATTAAAAACAATGGAGCAGACTAAACCTTTGAAATACGTAAGAAAGACAATTTCACATGACATTTTGCATCTTGCCCACTTCTGAAAAGTGCCAGACAGCTACTCAGTGGGGCTTTTGTAATTTAGGAAGAAATACACCTAAATGCCAAAAAGTGTTTGAGCGCAGCAAGCAACTTCCCCAAAGCCCTAAGTTGCCAGCTTTTTGTTGGAGCAAACTTGAAAGCAGCTGCGGTTTGATCATGTTGGGTTGGGGCCAATCTTGAGCCACAACTAGGAAGAGCAGTTTTGGTAGGGTTCTTAGTTATACTGGCACGGCAGCTCTTTAAGGTAACATGCTCGGCTCCGGGCTAGGAAACATAGCTGATGGGGAGGACCATGGCTGACACGTGCATGAACTCTTGCTTTGTCTACTCACAGCACAGTCCAGGGCTGTCAAAGGGCTGGATCACAACTTAACTCCAAAATCAGATGGTAGAAACCCATCTAAGGGGACTTATTTATCATTAAGATGCCAGGCACCTGGCATCTTAATTCAATAGATTTGAAAAACTCTACTATTATTTATTTGCCTGCTGAATGTTTAAAACTCTACTTATGTCGTAGCTTCCTGGAAACAGTACATTAACCAATATCCCAAGTTGAAATTTTAAGCATTAATCACGGATACGTGAACTTGTTTATTTAGATGCACCTCGTTACAGATTTAGGATGAAATTGGGACTGCACATCTGCATTTGATACAGTGTTAACTTGGCTTCAGGACAGTAATCGCCAATTTTCTCCTCACGTCCTTGAAATATTGAGACTTGATACATTCCCAGTAATTTGCTCCGACTGTGGAGCTCTGAGGGCGGCATCACTGTCTCTGAAGTGTGACTGAGTGTGTCTGAGGGCTCTTTCACTCAGTCTGAGGGGTTTGTGATAGGAAAATGTTCATTAAGGCCAGGCTCTGGGGGAAAAGGTCATTCTAGGTTACTCAGAGAAAACATTTAAAAGGGATCTTGCAATCTTAATGATATCAAAATAATTGGCAGAAAATATTTTTTAAAAAGGTGAAGTCTTATTGAAAAATGTGAAATATAGCAGGAAAGATGAATGTTTTTCCTTCATTAAAGAAGAAACGCCAGGCCAAAATGGAGTCAGTTTGGCTAAACCACATTTCAAACCAAAATTGAACAACTAACCTCATTGCAATTTCAGCTTCTTCTAGGAGTGGGATCTCCTGATCCGTACTGGTGAGGTCATCTGCCGGATAGAACCCCTCTATCCCTTCTCAAAAGATGTCCTGGCCTAGGATGACCCTTTCCTTTCTTTTGTTAATGGCTCCTTGCCCCACCCTTCTTCATATAAAAACTTCCGTTTTGAGACCTTCCCAGAACACCTAGATGGCATGCTTCCTGATTCATGAATTGCTTAATAAAGCCAATTAGATCTTCAAATTTACTTAGCTGTATTTTGTTGTTAAATGTTTTACTTTTCATAATAAACAGTTAACTAAGAGCCATTTGAAAACTACACTACCTCAGATATAATGTCTTCTTTATTAGTTTATTTTTCCTGATTAACAAAATAATCAAGGTACATTGTAGAAAAATGAGAAGTTTCTAACATAATTTTGAATAAAATGTTTAAATGAGCTAAGAGGTAAATGGAATAAAACAAAAGTTAATAGATGTTAATACTATATCCTTTACACTGAATGCATCAAAAGAGTATTTGGACACAGCATTGTGCACTTACTGCCCCAAAATCTCCTTCCATCCTCTTGTCCCCCTTTCCCCTTCCTTTGCTGACCTCCAGCTAGCCCTACCTCCTCTCCCTCTGGCCATTACCACACTGTTATTTGCGTCTATGTGTTTTATAGACATATAATATAAATACACACACACACACTTGCTAATCCCTTCACCTTCTTTCATCCCAGCCCCCACAAACCCCATCCCCTGTGGCAGTCAGTCTGTTCCTCGTATCCATGCTTTTGCTTCTATATATTTTGTTTGTCAGTTTATTTGTTCATTTGATTTCACATGTGAGACCATATCATATTTGTCTTTCTCTGACTGTCTTATTTCACTTAGCGTAATAATCTCTAGGTCCATTCATGCAAAAGTAAGATTGCAAAAGGTAAGATGTACATATTTTTTAATGGCCAAGTTATATTCCACTGGGCCATTTCCAGATCTTGGCTGTTGTAAATAATGCTGCAGTAAACACAGGGGTGCATAATTCTTTTGAATTAGTGTTTCAGTTTTATGCAGATGTATTCCCAGAATTGGAATTGCTGGGTTTTAAAGCAATTCCACTTTTAATTTTTTTAGGAAACTCCATACTGTTTTTCACAGTGGCTGCACCAATCTGCATTCCCATCAGGAGTGCGCAGGAGATCCTTTTCTCCACAACCTCATCAACACTTGTTTGTTTGTTTGTTGGTGATAGACATTCTGACAGGTGTGAGGTGATATCTCGTTGTGTTTTTAATTTACATCTCTCTGTTGATTAGTATAATTGAGCATTTTTTCATACTCCTATCGGTTGGTCATCTGTATGTCCTCTTTGAAGAAGTGTCTATTCTGGCTCTTTGCCCATTTTTTAATTGGATTGTTTGCCTTCCTGGTGTTGACTTGTATATATTCTTTATATATTTTGGAAATTAACCCCTAATCTTATTTATCACAGACAAATATGTTCCTGAAGCTTGTATGATTTTGCAAACCAATGTCACCCCAATAAATTCAATTAAAAAAGAGTATTTGGAAGAAAACTTATAGTTGACAGGGAAAGGATCGAAATGTGATCACCATAGACCTCACCTCCTAAATCTCTCCTGGATAGTAGTGATTCTATTCAGAAGTTGGGAATAACAACCACAGGTAGTTGGACATGAGAACTAATTTGTGGACATCAGCTTTCTGTCTTCATGAGATTCTGATGAGAACCTCTTCTTTCTTTTTTCAGCTGCTCTGGAGTATTCATTCCAGGTGAAGGCAGGCAAACTCTGCATTCACTGCACTCAGTGCTCCCTGTTAGAGACCGCAGGGTCCTGTGCTTCTCAGGCACCTCCTTCAGGGTTCTCATTCAGAAGAACCACACAGTCATTGCTTTCACAGCTGGGCCTGTCGCTCTGTAACTACAACCCAGCATGCTTCTCTTCTGAGCTGTGCTGTCTGCTTGACCAATTGTATTTTCAAATCTACCCAGTGGACTAGATGCTGCAAAGAAGAAGCAATGCATTTTCTATCCAATAAATACACACATAAACTAATCATCTACCTAACAATGGGAAGTGATGAACAAAAATTATTTTCATTGAACTATAAATAATAGGAAGTCTCATAAAGCACTAGGAGTCAGGTTTTTAAGTTTTTAAAATGCTGTGTTTTTAGGACTGGTAGGTATTTTGTTAAAGTCTTTCTCCCTGACTCTTAATCTAATTATGAGTTAATTGAGGCTAAAAGGATTTTCAGTCATAAAAGGGTTTTAAATAAAAGGCTTTCCTAGAACAACATTTTTCACTGAAAATAGTGGGGTCTTTGGGTTTTTTTTTGAGATCCCTTCTAAACTGCGGTGAAATGCTGCTAACATACCTATATTTGCAATGAGGTGTTGTAAGTCTGTATCAGAGGAGTAAGATAAAATAGGAACAATAGTTGTGTGGGTAACAAGTGCAAATGAGCAGTTTTATTACCCAATGA
This sequence comes from Tonatia bakeri, assembly GCA_004024845.1. Lineage (NCBI taxonomy): Eukaryota > Metazoa > Chordata > Mammalia > Chiroptera > Phyllostomidae > Tonatia > Tonatia bakeri. The sequence goes on along the minus strand of PVIA01003663.1, from coordinate 70,809 downwards.
ATGCTGTTAGAGAATGTCGGTAGTGGGTCGTTTCTGTGACTTTAATGGTAACTCATCTTGGAGGCACTTTGAAGTAGTGAAACTATGACTTCTTTGTTTTGTGATCAAAGCAAAACCAAAATGTGCAGGTGCAATACAGTGTGTGTGTAGTTAGACCTCGCTTCATCTGGTAAGTGAGAGGAGGTTGGGGACATGTTCGCTTTTCCTTAAGGAGGCTTTTGTAAGTATTTGGAAGTTGTGATAGAGGGAATGAGGTACTCGGTAAAACATTATGGGATAAGCCTATTAATAAATTGTGGTTCTGGAATAATCCTATTAACAAGACTTTTACATAATCAGAAAATTTTAAATTAGAGCTCAGGCCCCACTATAGTTTAAATGTCAGTAAGCCTATCGTAGAATATACCTTAAAGGGCTGAGCCAGGTGTGGTTGATGATTTACCTTCTAAATAAATGTTGGGCAAATATTATCACTTGACATGGGAAGTAAGATTGGACAAAGTCCCAGCACATATCCAGACTGTAATAAATTTACTGCTGTTTGTATTAAGGAAGAAGCTTTTTGTTTGCTTGTTTGTTTACCTAAGTAGCTGGCTTCCTGTTTACAGAAAGTTAGTTTTTAAAGCCATCATTGGTATCTGGCTAAAATTGATTTGGATGAAAAAGAATGTGAGTACATAGTAAATAATCTGTTGCACAACAAACAAGATAATTGGTGTCTGACAATTAGCTCCCAAATTAATTTTGATAAGTGGGGTAACAGAGAGTCACTTTAGACTGTTGAATATAAATAGGCACACAAACAACAGAGACAAAACAAGCACCTACGGAACAGAGAGCAAGTGGTCTGACTGTAATAAACCACAGAGCAGTAGTTTACAGCATAATTATCTGGTAGTCATATTTTCCAAGTTTCTAGTGAAGAACACCTTACTTTAAAATAGCTTATAACGTCTGACTGAGATGTATAGACATTTCAGAAAAGGTGACATTATGCAATTATCACATTATCTACTCTGGCGGTAAACTCCTCAATGGCCCTGCAAGGTCTACTTAGTGAAATGAAGTCCAAACTACTTGGCATAGCCAAAAAAAGCTCTCCATGATTTGGCCTCTGCCTTGAGATTCTGGCCTGTTCTTTTTCCAAAGAGCTTCCTTCAAAATTGTTTTTTTTATCTTAGCAAAATCTTACATTTTCCTTAATCATTTCAGGACCCCCTGCTGGGAAATGTTCCTTGTCTTTTTGCAGACGCGGTGGTACTCAGCCATGGAGGTTATTACTAAAATGCCTGTACAGGAGCTACATTATGTTGGGCTCATAAACTGCTTGATTATTCCTTCCAGAGTGTGCAAGTCAGCGAATGAGTTAAGGGTACGACTTTATGCGCCTCGTTTGCTGGTGTATCACTCTCAGAGTGAGGCATCGGAAAAAGGATAAGTGAACGCAGCGGCTCTGAAGAGCTCGGGTTAGATACTGAGCTCAGAGAAGTAGATGTTGGGCAAGATAAGGCAACTAACCTCATTTTAAAGTTTCTGTTAGGGTGGAATATTAGAAACTTCATCCATCCAGCTTTTTTCTGTAGTCATCTCGCCAGCATTTAATGCAAAGTTGGCTAATGTGGTGACAAACTGTTAGGCTTTGTTTTTTCCCTAGGAACTGAGTATTTAACTTTGAGATTTCCTTTTTTCCTTCCATTTCTTTTGGGATCATGTAGGCCTGTTTCCATACATTTTCTTCTCGATTTTAATGTTAAAGCATTTTTCTAATATTGTGGAATTCTTCTTCAACCCTCAAAATAGGAGAGTCTGTTGCTTTACGCTGCTCCTATTTTACCAGTAAAGCCCATGTAAGCAAAGATATCTGGATTACTGCTTTAATATTCATTCCACAGTTTAGGAGGTAAATATATATCTGTAGCACTCTCATCTGCTTCTAGCTATTTAGCTATAAGCTTTGACAACACTAAAAACCAAAATATTGATTTCTACTCCCCCACCCCCTTGATGGATGAAGGAGAGAGGGAGCAAGTGGACTTTTGAAACACGTTGAGTCAGTGAAGACTTTCAGGGAGCTGGGCTTTTCCATGCTTTTAAGCCTTCTCATATTCTATTCTAATGCTCCCTCAGAGGGGAAGGGAGAGATGACTTGCCATTCTGCTCAAGTTGTGTGGAAAGCTAGTAGGAAAGGCTACAAAGAAAAGGCACAGCCTTTGTTTCTTTATGCCCTTTAACGTAGTAAAAAGTGACAGCAATATCACATTTTGTATTTACACGGCCAGCTCTTTACAAAGCACTTTGCTTTCTGTTATGTGATCTTCACAAGAAGGTAAGGACAATTCATACAATGCATTTCATTAGTCAAAACAAGACATTTTACTGATTGTCTTCCCAAACACAAATGAAAATAAAATTGTAAGATTCTTTTGAGTTCAGAGATGCATAAATCTACAAGAAAAGATTGAAGTGAGGTTCATTTTGAGTTGTCTCTAACTCAGTTACCAGCTTTATTGAGATATCATCCACATGCCATAAAATGCACTTTTTTAAATTACATCGTTTACTGTTTTTTTTCCAGTATATTCACAAAGTTGTGCAATTACTTCTACTACCTAATTTTAGAACACATTCATCTTCCCTCAAAAAGGAGTACTTTATCCATTAGCAGTCATTCCACTTCTGGGCCTTCCTATTCCATTTGTCACCTCTGCTTGTGGCACATGTCCCTTTGGAGACAGCTGTTCTGTGGTACCCATTTCATCAAATAAGGTGCTCAGAGGCCTGCAGAAAATCACTTCAAAATCTTTTAGAAAGATCTTGCTATTTCAAAATTCTTTTTACATTTTGAAACATTGTTTTGATACCTCTTGAACTGATATTACTTATCTTTTAATAAAACTAGATGATTGTAGCCTGGACCTCAACATTTTTTCCTTCTCCTTTAAGCTAAAAAACCTGTCAATCTAAAAGCCTCAGAGCCTTCTGAGGGCAATTTGAATTCAGCTTTGAGGGTAAACTGCTCCTTTGTTTTGGGAAAATCTCTTGACTAAGGCTTTTAGATATGCAAATGAAAACCTTCTTTCCAAAGTTGTCCTTTTTCCTCCCCTATTACAGTTGGGGAAGGCCTGAAGGTGGTACAGTAACCGAAAGCAGATGCTTGGCGGCGATGGTGAGAGTTCTAAATAGTCATGGAAATTGAGTGTCCTTTACGTTTTCTCTAGAGAATTTTTTCCCCTCTAAACGTAGATCCCTGAAAATTACTGTTTGTTTTTGTTGGGACTGAGCGTGTACTCTCACTCATGCCCTTGTGCAAACATTTGCCAAAGATTAGAGGGCAGACACCATTACCATAGAAAGAACGCAAATGGACGCCTCAGACTGGGAGAAGAGACCCTAAATGATTTAATTGAGGTTGTTGAAGCTTATTTTTCTGGACTGTTCTGTTGAAACCTTATAAAGGATGTTATTAAAAATTGAATCACTTTAGAAAATGTGCAATTATTTAATTATAATGGATTGTTCTATTACAAGTCTTAGGGCAAAACTAAACTCCAGTGATTTGGAAATGATATATCACTTATAAATCACTGTGGGAAGGAGCCAATTTCAGGGTAGTGAAATAAAAATTTTTGACGGCAAATTTTAGATTTCCTACTTTATCTGAGTCAAGCAACAATTTTCCTTGGACCGTGGGGTAAAGGCAGTCTCTGAACCTCCCCTGTGGTGGGAAACATGAGCTGGACTCTGTTACCTGGAGGAATTACGAGAACCAGGCAAGAGATTCTCAAATTGAGTTTATGTTTTTAGGTTCTAAGAAGAGTGGTCTCTTCCAGTAGCAGTTAAAGCCACTCTTTAGTTTGTTCCTATGTTGCAGTTTAAAATCTTGGTCTAGTTTTGGACTACAGAGAATAAGGGACAGGGCTCTCCTGTGCTCAGGAAGGAAGGTTGGACGTATCCTGGTAGCCACAATGGGGGGGCAGATGTGCCTGGCAGGGAAGACTTCTCATGAAGGGATTGGTACCTACAGCTGAACAAGATACTGTGAGGAGTTAATTTCTGAAACTGAGACTGGTAAGAGCCTGAGCTATTACTATTTGATATTAAAAAGTATGACCTTCTCTTAGTGTTCTAGGTTTATAAGGTCTGTGACATATTTACTTACTCAAAAAAACATTTCTCAAATTCCTGATATGTGCCAGGTACTATTTTATGTGTTTGGGATGTATATCCAGGAACAAAGCGGGCAAAAACAGCTGGCCTCACGGAGGGTACTTTCTAGGGTGAGGAGACAGACAGAGAAGTTGTTACCTAGACTGTTGACGGTGGTGAGGGCTATGAGGAAAAGTTAGAGCAGGTAAGGTAAGTAGATAGTCCAGAGAATGAGGAATAGAGGGGCGCGGAGATGTTGATGGTGGCCATTTTAAACAGCGTAGTCAAGGTTGGCCTCGTTGAGAAGGTGAGCCCTGGGAGAAAACGTGAAGGGGGCGAGAGAATCAGCCACATGCATATTTGGAAGAAGAGCGTTCCATGCAAAGACGCTGTAACAGCATGAAGATTCCCTTCTCCTTTTGCTCCTTTGCTCCCTTAGCAGATGGGAAGACCCCCTGAGCCTGGGCACAGGCAGGACTACGGCCCTTTGACAGCATGAAGTGGTTAACAGAACATGGGAACTTCGTCCTGGCTGGTCGTAGCTTTTTTTTTTTTTTTTCCCCCCTAATAGATTGTTGTGCTCACCATGTTGATTAAAAACTGTTGCATTCAACCTTAGAACTTCAGGGCACTCTTGCGCCATTATTATTTGTGCTTGTGCTGTGTGTTTCGAACACGTCATTCATCACACAGTCCTCTCAGGAACTGCATAAAAATTACCACCTTGACTATAAGACATTATGTTAGTCAACTGTGACTAAAAATGGCGTTTAGATACTAGCTGTCAACATGATTTGAAACTCCCACCTGAAGATGGAAGTTGCAGCAACAGCAGGAAAAAAACCAACATGTCTCTCAACATGGTGTTAAAGAAACAACCGCCGCCGATATCAGTCAGAACAGAACACTTTTAGAAAGAGAACAAGCAATGAGCAGTGGAAAGAGATATGTAGGCATTTGTCTTTGTAAGCATCCTGCTTCAGCTGAAAATGGACAAATGATGACGCAGAGCTTTAAGACAGGCTACGTTAATATAAAAAGTTTCTGCTGGTTTCAGGTTTTTATTGCCCGGGGGTAGAGGTGATCTATTCTGTACATAGTAAACATCTTTGTTGTTAAGTGCATTTGTCTTTACACTTTCCAATAGTTCTGTCAATACATGCCAATCATCCTCCTTCATGGGGCCGGGGAGCTTTTCTTTTTCTGGATACAATAATATTTGTGTTTTTAATTGGAGAGCCAGAACAAAATATCTCTTCTTTCTACTTGAGTAAGTTTTTCTGTGTTATCTTGACATGCTTTTTAGCATTCACCAGCAAGAAGCATAGCAACCAAGATAATTATATAAACATTCTATGTAAAAATATTCTATCTAAATCTGTGTAATTATGTAATAACACAATACAGTAAGCTGTATGTTCAGACTACTTCCCAGAGAGAGATTGCAAAGCTCTTACACAGATGTGTGCTGGGACATATAGGAATCTGCAGGCAAGGAGGGATTTTGAAATTGGCAGCAAGGTTGAAAATAGTTTCCATTTCCAGATTTCTCATTTGCTACCTTGAATATTCAAGTTTATAGCAATAAAAGCAAATTATTTTCTATTTCTCAGAAAAACTATATCTGCTTCCTTAGAATGATAGTATGAATCCAATGGTTGTCATAAAATCTCACCCTCTGAGTAAGCAGGTTAGATATTTTCCAGAATGCTTGACTGGGCATTAAATAACCTCCAGGGGCTGTCATAGTGGGCAGAACGGGGACTCACAGAGTTGGTGAGCATGGCTTCCAGCAGCCAGACACAGCCCTTACTAATTCTTATAAGCCAGGACCATTGGAGGCCAGAGAAAGTAGAGAGTCAAAGTAATTAATAAGATAAACAAAATGGTTTTGTAGGTGACTCTGATTGAGTGATAGATAAAAACCCATATAATGGGTGAAAAAATGGTCTGCTTTACTCGGTTTAGTTCTTGGAATCTATTGATCCTTGTATTAGTTTGTGGCTCAAGAAGTAAATAAGAAAAGAGCAAAATTGAAAAAAAAAGTCCTTACTATTTAAATAGGAAACTCAGTTAGGAAGATTTATGACTCAGTTTGATTTTCCTTCCACTGACAGCTTGTTGTTAAACTTCGTTTTTTGCCTGTTGGCTTTGTATGGAAGTAAATAAGAGCTCTTTAAAGCTGAATTATATTTAAAAAATAAGCTACTATTTATTGAGCATTACTACGTCTTTCTAATGAAGGCAGCATCATAAATTATCTTGAAGTTTTACTTGAGCAAAGTTTCCTATGTTACCTTGATTTGCTTTTCACCATTCATAAAAACTAAGAAAAATGTAAAAAGAAAAACTGTACTATGTAAAAACAAAGTACTAAGCAAGAGTGCTTATTTGACTCTACAATATCATCAGTAGGGTGGACATTCTACCCTGTGCCATGTTCCAACTTTATAGACTGACAAAACTGAGAAGTGGATTTAAGAAATATACTCAAGGTTATATGGTTATTAAACATACGGTAGGAATTCATACCCAGGTTTATCTAAATTGGGATTTTAAACCCAGGTTGACCTAATTCCAAGGCTGGCACTCTTTCCATGAATTTCCTAAATAATGAGCTCACACAGCTTTAGCCTGATTGATTATATTGGAATCAGCTAAGTAGAATGACTTTCACTACAGAGCGCTTATGAAAAGAAAAGCAGTCAAAGAGACTCACTTCAACAGAAATGTTCAGAAGAAAACAGATTTACTCCAGAGGAAAGTTCAAAGAGTTCAAAAGTTCAAAGACCCAGAGGAAGGAGGCTTTCTTTCAAAAGGAAGGATTTAAGTTTAGGACAAATGTTGCTGTGGGCAGCATTTTCTAAATTTACCTCATAGGCTCACTGTGTGATGCTTGTTAAAAAATACAGACCGTTATCCTTCGGCCTCAGAGAATCCGATTCAGTCGGCTTTATGTGGTGGGACCCAGGAATCTGCACTTTAACAAGGACTGCTCCCGCAAGGTTGTTTAATTCTAGAGCAAGTTTAGGAAACATTACTAAAAAGTATGGATCAGTATTCCGAACTTTCAGAATCTAGGAGAGATGTGTATTTTAAATAGATGTTACAAGAAGAATATGACAAAAAAAAGTCAAGGAGATTTTTTTTAAAAGTACCTGTGAACAGCAGACTGTGAGAAAACATTGGGATAAATGAGGTTTAAGTAAAATAAAATATGGTTCACATATTATTCAGGACCTTTTCAGATACAGGTGATGGAGCTCACCGTGGTTTAAACAAAAGGAGCAGTTTGTTGGGTGGAATTTACTGGCTCACAAATATTGTAAAAGTCAAAGGGCTTAAATAATGTGTGGGTTCCACTTCCCTAATTGTTTCATTCTCAGGAAAGGCTGTGATTGGCCAGTGTGAGTCACCTGCCCACCTGGTGGTGGGTGATGGGCAGCGACTGACAGTCACATGGATAGTGTTTGAGAGTCACTTGCACCACATGGAGAGGAGCAGGGTTATTCAAAGAAAGGGAAGGCAAGCCCCGGCCAGTGTGGCTTTAGTTGTTGGAGCCTAGTCAGTACACCGAAAGTCATGGGTTGGGGTGTGTATGGAAGGCAACCTATCCATGCTTCTCGCTCTCTCTCCCTAAAATCAATAATTTTTTTTGAAGCAAGGAGATATAAGAGACCGGCATGAGGAAAGAGATCTAGGGTTGAGGGTGAAAGAGATTCAAGGTCAGTCACTACAGTACCCTCACACACTGTCCTCATTATTTTCCCTTTATATTGTGCCATATTAAAAATTTGCATAAATTATAATATTACCTGCTTAAAGTATTGTAAATAAAATTATGTATTATAACTAAAAATGTATACGTAACCCTGAGGGGGCATTTTTCTATCAACGACACCCTAAAATCCAAGCTTGAATTGACCATGCTACTCATTTTTCCATTGCAACTGAACAGAGAAAGGGTCTGATTTACAAGAAAACTAAGGAGCCTTTCCAGGGCTTCCCCAGCTCCTAGTTAATGGGTACATCATTATTTCATTTCCTTTTACATTCCACACTTCCCTAAAGGACCTCTTCAAAGTGAAAAATTGTTTTTGGAAATTGATTTTTTCCCCCAAAATTAAAGGCATCAATTTTGTTAGCATTTTCCAGAGATATTTCCAATAAAAACTTTGAGACTTTACTTCCTTGCTTATGCATTAATGTCCTCCCCCAAAAGGTCTTATTTTCAGTAGTTGCAATAATGAAATGATATTTGAATACCTTTTACTAAAAAGTTGCAGGAATTTTAACATCTTTTTAGCAGACTGAAAAATATTTGCTATATTGATAGGTTTTTAAAACCAAATGTCCTTTAAGACCAACAGAAACAATGAAAATGAAACCATGCATTCACTCAAAAAATCTTAAATAAAAAAACCTACTATGTGGCACATTGCAAATAGTACTTCAGGAGTACTGGTGTGTGTTATTCATTATCCAGGGTAAGATTAGTGTTTCTAAAATATTAGTTCTTTAAGTCTATTAGCAATCTGTTGCATGACAGCGTTTGCTCAGTAAAATCTGTATAGACTCATGGGGGTTTGCCATCTCCAGAGACACGGACAGGCTAAGCTGGGCGTTGGTACCGCTCGGTTCCCTCTTGCACTGCCTCCTTGCCTCCGTTCCTGCTCCCTCTGGTTGAGTCTCTGCACGCCCCACGCCCTGAGTGCTGTCCCACTGGGACTTCAACTGTCTCCCCATCCAGCTCTGCTCTCTGACAGTGTGCTGTCTTCCAGAATTACCCCTTTACACTGTTATGATGAGTTTTGGTTGATGTGAAGATGGTATTATGGTTAGGAGCATATTATAATTGACTCCTGCTAGGCTTTCAGGCACCCCTTCTCTCCAAGTTCCCAAGGGATATGCCTGCATCATAAAATAAAGCAAGGAAATGCTTTGCCCACAGTGCTAGGAGAGAACCTGGTAAACAAGGCTGGACTTTGTGGCTTAGGCTAGGACCAAGAATCTTTCTCTTCCTTAAGCCCAAACTAGAACCTTGAATCTTACTGCTCTATGATAAAAGGCCTGTTTAACACACCCACTGGTTCTGAGCAGATGGAGCCAGAAAAAACCAGCAGGCAAGAGAAATGGGTGTCCCTACTCTTCCAGGAGGCCCTGGCCTGGCTGCCATGTGGGACAGCAAATCCTTAAATGTGTCTCTAAGATTTGTCTTCCCTCTAAGAGAACATTTTGGGGATGGCTTTGAACGAGTTTCTCCTAATAACCACAAATTGTTCTGCACTAGCTTTTTCTCATCCTCTGCACAAAATGATGTTTTTGCACTAGACCTCACTTCTGAAATGCTCTTCACAGGCACTCACGTGACATGCTTAACTAAGGCGCCAGAGTACAAAGTACAGAGAGGATGAAACCGGAAGGCAAGGAATACATTCTAGTTCCCCTTCCACTGCTTGCAGCAACTTGACTTTATGCAATTCCCCAAATTTGCTAAACCTCAGTTGCCTCCTCTGTAATCTAAGGATATTACTTATATCCTTATTCTTTTCATTCAGATGTTTCTTAAGGCAAGAGAAGCTCGTAACACTTCTGCCATCTCCAAAATCCTAAACCTCTTATTTAGGATTTTGAGGACTCCTAAATGTAATGATTTCTTTCCTTTCTTCTCCTTTTCTTTTTTTAAAAATTTATTTACTTAGAAGAGACTGAAAATAAAGGTGGAGGCCTCATATGCTTCTAAGGTTCCATGACAGGACACCCTAGGAGGCTGGCTTGCATCCAAGTCGCCAGCCCTCCTGGGAGAACAGATGCAAAGAGGTCATAAGTCTGCTGGCATGCCCTTGGGACAAGAGGATGGATGCATGCTAGCAAATTGGTAGTTATAAAGTAGGCATGGGGATTTAAGTGAGGCATACGGAATATAGCCAATAATATTATGATAACTACTATGTATGATGCCAGTTGGGGTACATGATTGCCTAACCACTAAGCTGTACACCTGAAACTAAAAAAAAAAAGGAACAAGTGGACTGCGCCCGCCCCTCCACCCCTCCAAGTGTCTGAGAACAGTGCCTCCTGTGGTGAGAATTGCAAGGAAGGACCAAAGTGTTCATTTCAGCCTGTGGTTCCAGTTGCAAAGGTTTTGGGGATGGTTTGCTCAGGAGATAAGAGATAAACAAATGAAGGATAGTAGACTTAACTTCCTTCCCAAATGAAAGTCATGTGGTATAAAATCCTAGAATAAATAAATTCATTTCTGAAGATTTCTGAATATCTTCTTGGTAACCTGAATTTGTTGGGGGCATGGAGAATTGAGAACCCCTGCCCATAAGATTATTTAATATAGGAGAAAAGAAAGTTGCAGAAGAAAAAAGTTATCCCTAAGAGTAAAGTCTAGCATAGAGAAATCCTGATTCATTTTAATAAGCAAAGGGTTGTTAATGGAGCTGAGACGGACTGCCCTGTCATTACTAATGCACTGTAAGTCTCGCTCCCCGGGCCTCCCCAGCTGTGCATGCTCATCAGGTTACACTGGTGGTTATGCCCACGTTTCTCTGGTTCTTACCTTTGCCTGATGGTGGGCAGCTATCTCCTGGCACTCTGTTACTTCTCATCCACTTATTTCTGGCAATATCTTGCATGTGTCCCCTGTGCTTTAAGAGCAATTCTATTGGCTGAAGATGATGCCAAACCTTCCATGTTCTTCTTTCCTTCTCTTGTCCTTTTGGTCATAGTGACCACCCTGGGGGGCCCTGCTGCAAGGCTACTGTGGCTAGAATCAGTGGGGGTGCTCCAAGTGTGGTCAGTGAGGGTCATCAGTGTTCCCAAAGAGTCACCTCTGAAGTTTCCAAGCAGCAAGGTTAGAAGTGGGGGTAGGCTTCTGTCCCCACCTCTGGGTCACGTTGTTACCCAATGTTACACATTACCTAGACACCGAGTGCACTGTTGGATGTCTACCCTGTGATTGGTAGAATCTATCACTCAGCCTGGAGCTGACATTCTACCTCTATAAAATGGCTCAGGGTGAGTCCCTAGGACTAGGCCTGGGAGTTAGACGGGTGACAAGTGACAGATGCTGTTCTCTTCTCCTTTCCTCCTCCTCTCCTCTTTCACCTTTCCCCCTCTCCCCTGTCTCCTCCCCCCTTTCTGTATGTGCCTTTTCCCCCCACGTAAACCAAATTTTGCAAATAGATGCTTGCTGGCTACCTGTCCCTTTTCATATATATCAGTAAATTCTAGAATTTGGGACATCTGCTATGATAATTTAACATTTCATTGCTACATTCATTCATATATGCTGTTTCATTTAGAATTGTCAGATAAAATATCAGATGCCCAGTTAAACTTGAATTTCAGATAAACAGTGAATAATTTTTAACTTAAAAGTATGTCCCAAATTTTGCATGGGGTATACTTATACTAAGAATATATTTGTTGTTTGTCTGAGATTCAAATCAAAGTAGGCATTCCATATTTTTATTTGCTAAATCTGGCAATTCTAGTCTGGGAAAACTGGCTTCTGACAGGAGGAGGGAGGTGACCCGAGGACGGTGGAGACCTCTGATACTTTGCAACAGAGTTCTGGAAGTCAGAGACGCTTGGATATCACTCGTGTCCGTGGTTTCTGCTCCAAGCAGGTGGGACACAGGGAACATGTGAGCAGAGCGCCCCAGCTGTAGTGCTGTTAACAGTCCTATCTCCTGAGTCTTTGTGTTCTGTGTTGGAAAATTCTGAAATAAGACTGAATTTATAAAAAAAAAAAAGACAGGCAATATTTTTCCCTTAGAGAGATATAAATGTACAAATAGTTCCTTAAAAACTTTAGCCTTAGAAATGTAGTCTCTATTGATCTGAATTGCTAATGCCAAAATATTGTTTTTATTTTTAAATCTATATGTTTCCGCCTTAAAATTTTCATAAATATTGTAGCAGAACATTAACTTTCATTATTTATGAATCTGTTGAACTTTGCAAGGATTTGCTGACAGTTAAAAGATTACAATTTTAGGGATGGTTCATTCCACATCATAAATAACCTAAAAGGTCATTCAGTGTTCTACAGTAGCATTCAAAGGCATTTGAGTATTGAGTAGGTATTCGAAGTTAGAAGAGTTGACAATTACCTTTCAAAAGACCCATTGGTTTATATTTTAAATTGGAAATAAAAAATAGAGGTTCAATCAGGTTTAATATGTATTGACAAGTGATTGTCTTTGTTTATATCTTTTCTGTTTTGAAAGTCCACTGGTTTGAAGGTATCTTCCTTTATTTAAGCTTGCTGCTTTTTGGTTTGTGTTAGAGGCTAGGCTGATCTAACAAAGAAACTCTATGTGGCTTAAACAAAGTAGAAGTCTCCCTCTCTCTCACACACACACGTACACGTGCACTCACGCACACCTGAACATGTGTCCTGGGAGCCTTCCTTTTTTCAACCTGTAGCCTCTGTGTTTTGGTCCAAGCTGCCTACTTCTCCCAGCCAGTGGGAAGTGACAAAGGAAGCAAGGGACTCATGTCAAATGTGTGGAGAGTGAGACCCAGAAGTGACACGTTATTATTGCTGACATTCACCAAACAGAACTTAATCAAATGGCTACAACTAGCTCTGCAGGGCCCGGGAAATACCTGGGACCATCTCAAAGTGCTATTTTTTAAATTATTTAATGGTGTTGACAAAATAAGCAGTGAGATTCTTTAAGCAAAAATCTGTTTTTAAAATGTCTTTTATTTTCTAATAAAATAGCTATAATTTGATTTGCTTTGATTTAAGACAACAAATTCAATATATCTTATTGTGTGACATTATAAATGTGTCTGTTCATCAGGATGTTTTAGTATTAATTATGATCTCGATGTAGGACAGGGTTAGAAAAATCTAGTTGTCACCTCGTATGGAAAACAAGTTAATATCTAGGTTTAATTCCAAAGGGAGGTTTTACATGCTTATGTTTCTATTGTTACAATTTAATTAAGAACTAACTTTTTTTTTAGAAGACTGGTATACTGAAAGTAATTTTCAAATATTATGCTAACTAAAACATTTGTTTTGGCTTTCTACTCTAAAACCACTGTGAGAGACGTGATGGAAATAACTCTAATGAACCACACTCTTTCTCTCTATACTGCTTAGTTGTGTAGTTCGATTTGTGTCCTGGACATTCATTTACGTGGTGACACAAATGTGGTGGCTATTATGAAGGGTTCCTGTACATTGAACCTCTGGAGGCTTGATGACAAGCTGCTCCTCAGGCCAGGAAACAGTGCCTGCAGCCCAATTGGTCAGAGCCCAGAAGTTTCGAGAAGAATTATAAACATGGTGTCATACTTCTGTGCTTTTCCCTATCCTCTTTGAATATAAGAATCTCCTGGGCACTTGTTAAATATTTAACTTTCCAGGCCCTTATCTGGAGATTCTGATTCAGTGGTTTTAGGTGGGGTTTTGGGAATTTTTGTGTTTAATAAGTTCCCTAGATGATTCTCTTCATCAGGGAAGTTCGAAAAATGTGGCACAGTACTAGACTTCATCCACTGTGCTGAAGGTCAAAACATCCTCACTCCGGAGTGGGCTGCTCGTCCCAACTCAGTGCTCTTTTAGGCTCTTACGTTGCCTTGGAAGAGCTGAGATGACCACAGCACCTGTCTGCTGTATGCACTGAGGGGCATACCTTTGTTCCCTGACAAGGAGTCACAGGATGGCATGTGTTTTCTCCATGGTCCCAGACTCACTCTCAGATGGCAGGAGAGTCACTCTCCCCTGAGAGGAACTAGTTTCATGACCATGGACACAGCCCAGAAGCCCTTGCCTGCACTCCAGTCCCCAAGTATTGGAATTGACAGTGTTAGCAATAGTGACGACCTGAAGATCATGGATTAACAAGTCTACTGGTGATGACATTTTATTTTTTGTAATCCTTTATTCTCTAGATTCTTGGTATGCACAGTATTTTTCTTTTCTTTCATTTTCACTCATGAAAGAAGGGAAAGTCACAGTCTGTGTAATGAAATTCTCTAGCCTTTCTCCGGGCTGGGAATAGTTCAAACTGAAGTTAAAGCCTATAATAGGATAAAAATAGCCAGGACCTTTGATAAACAGACTTTTTTTATTAGACATCTGAACTGAAAAACTCTTTTTATTCTAAGATTCTGTTTCTTTGATCACCAAAATGAAGTCCTACTTAGAATCTGATTCTACATAGGGGTTATTACATAAGGATTGTTACCTTCACTCTCCAAGTTCCAGTGTGTCTGTGTTCTGTTTGGTTTCCGGTACAGTTCCACAGAGCAGGCTATCCATACACTTCCTCATTAATTCCAAGTGAAATTGTGTAGTTGCCGCATGGATTAATACATTGAATCAATAGTGAGAAATTAACAAAACATGTCCTTTAGTAATGGTCTGTCATTGCCTTGAAGAGTTAGTGGGCATGAGAATTTTTTTCTGATGTGGGATAATAAGTGGCTCTAAAAGTACAGGTCTATTCTTAGAATACCTGCTTGAGGCAACCCAGTTGGGGCAGTTTCTGTTTATGGGGGGTAAGTACCAATCTGACATGGTGCAATAGCTCACTAAACATCAGAAAGCACAGGAGTCATCTAGAACCCCCTTAGGAGCCCCTTTCTTGGAGTTCCTTTCTTGGAACTCCTAAGAAACACCCGTGGATAGTAAAACACTGGAAACAGCAGGAGTATTTTTACAAACCGAAGAATGAGCAGCTGTGTTTCTGGGTTGCAGGGCCTGTACCTATCTTGTGCAGAGTTGTGTCCCTAGTTCCTGGTACATAACTGATGCTCAACAAGTATTTGTCATGAATCAAGAAATCAATGACTACACAGTCTTACACTAGGGGTTTGTACATAACGACTGTCCTTAAGGAGGTGCTGAAAGGGTCCTGTGTTGAAATCCCTGTACTGACCCACCTTGTGGAGCACTGAAGATTACCGTCAATCATCGTGATGACAACACTCTTTTTCTGGAGAAATAGAGATGATTCAATAAGTAGGGAGCAGCAGTCTGTCTTATTTATTTTTTCTGTCTCCTCTTTGCCATTCTCAAAACCCGATGTTCTTCCCATTTCCACTGTAAATCAAAGGGGAAGGAATAATAGACTCATAGGACCTTAGGCTCAAAAGAATTTGAATGATTGTCTGGTGGTCCAGTCATCTTTTAATGGTGGGGGAAATTTTACATCCCATCAAAGTGCACAGCTGATATTCACCGGTATCTTGCTCCAGAGTCTGGAAGCAGCTTTCCATCTCGAGGTGAATCATTCTCATCTTGTAAGACTCAGATTGTTTAATAGCTTTTCCCCAAACTGAGTTGTAAACTCAGTTTTTGAGTTCTACCTATCAGGACCATACAGAACACAACTTTCTCTCTTCCATAAGGCCACTCTTTATGCATTTGCAGGCAGCTTTCATGACCCCACATGAGCCTTTCAATAATAATAATGCTAGCTGCCACTTGGAGTATGCCAGGCCCTGTGGTAAGCGCGTTATCTCATTTAACCTCCATAATCACCCTGCGTGTTAGGTGCCAGCACGGTCTTTGTGTTGTAATTAAAACCTGGAGCCTCAGAGAGGTCAAGTAATTGGCCTAAATTGGCAAAGTTAGGAAAGTACAAAAACCGAGACTTGAATATGTTTATGTTGGGGTTTGATTTTAGGTCAATCTCACAATGAATTTCCTATTATATGTTTAAGGAGCTCACGTCACTTTCTGTTATTGGTAGCTAAAGCTGGCCTAACGAATATACTCCCTGCTCTGCATTTTGCAGCATCCAGCTTCTTGTTGCATTGGGAAAAAAGGTCAAAGTTTTGTTTTCTGTCTCCAGTCTCATAGCCTGGATGCTTAAAGATCACCAAACATGGTTCGATCTTCTTCTGACAGGAGTGAACCATGTCTACAAAGCAGAACGAGTAAAGCCCGCTCTGCCTGGCCACCAGGCAGTGTTTCAGAGAGAGCACACTCGTGCTTGACTGCCCCCTCCATCACGAAAACCAAAATATGTACGTTGCCCTCCAGGGGAAGGACAGTAGTTGGCAAGATGAGAGAAGGGATACATTTCCTGTTGTTTTATCCTTTCATGTGAATGCACTGCCTTGTGGTTTAGACAGACATTAAGACTTTTTTTCTGATCGAATTTTGGGGTTTATAAGACCACTCTTTGAGCATTTCCAACTCTGGGTTGACTCAGTATAGAGAGATCATCTTGGCCTTTTATCAGAAGAAGCTCAGTAGTCCACCTGACTACCATTACATAAATGAAGACAGATCGCTGAGCGCCTGGGAAAGATAAGTGACCCTGGAGGTTGGGAAAGAGGAAATATGTTTAACCACAAAAGTAAAAAATCAAACACACATACCTCCTACAGCTCCATCTTTTTAAAAAATGTGTGATTACCAGACATATCTGTAATTCCACTTTCCCCAGGTTTTCCCAGCCTGGTCAGAAAGACAGCCCCAGGGTTATATTAAGAATAATGCTATTTCCGTGGTTTTAATCTGTTCAGATCCACTCCTGGTGTATATCATGCATACTCAGATTCAGGCACTCTCTGTTTTCACGTGGTATTAATTCATTCCCTTACATTTTACATTGGCTGCTCCCAGTAACGTTTGATGCTGAGGTCTTGGCTGGCCACCAACCCAAATGAGATGCACTGGCCATTGCTACCGGCTGTCAGTGGCTGACATTCAGAGGACTAATGCTACCAAAATCTATCTGCCACCCCCTTCTGGGCCCCAGTCAGGACCAAATATTTGAGCCCTTGCAAAACACACAGTTTGAACTCAAGTTTGGATACCCCCTGCCCCCACAGAGCATTATTAATAAACAAATGATAAAAAAGTCTACTGGGATTTAGCCAATTCTCATTATTGCAGTGGATATGGGCTCATTTGTATGTTGATTATGATTCTCCTATTATTGTCATTTAGTCAATTATCTGCTTACTATCACGATCACTTTCACCAGTGTGTTAGCCTGTTCAGGAGGAGAAATTGGAAATCTAGTTGATTTCATGAGCAAATTTTGTGGAATGTTTGGCAAAGAAAAATGTCCTGAAAATGTAGCACTGGCTACAAAGAAAGGTTAGGATTATTCATGGGCTTTGCTTATATCTATGCCTGTCCAGTCACTCACTCCCCCTGATAATTGGAAATGTGCCATATATGCATGGCCACGTCAGCATGCAGCAAGATGACACAGCGTGAAACGGCAGATTTGGAAGATGCTGTTAGCTCGGTCTGCAACAGTGTGATAAAATCAGATTGCTAAAAAGAAATTTAAAAACAAAAAGATACAGTTACTGAACAAGGCAGAATGCAAAATTAAGTTTGCAAAAGTTTGGAAATAGAAATCCGTGAGTTTAATATTCAGTGTACAGACCCATAAAAAGTCAATTAAAGGTTTAACATTTCAGTGATGTTCTTATATGTCACTACATGTTTCCTTAAGCCCTGCTGCAGAAATAAATATTTCTAATAATAATAAGCCTTTACTCATGAGGTTCCTTAGGCCTGCCATGCTCTCAAGTTAGCATATGCCAGTCTAAGGGAAGGAATGATTAGGAACAGTGTAACAGTCTGCATCAGAGAGGCGCCACAGAAAACATGTATCATAGCCAGTGTAATTGTTGTAATTATTTTCGGCGTCAAACAGTTATGAACTTTTTTTCTACCATGCTTTATTTTCAGCCTCCTGACACAGTAGCCTGTAATTTTATTCATTAGTTTTTACCCCTCCCAAAGGGTGAGGGGGGGTGGTGGAGAAAGAAATTAAATGCTAAGGAGCTGATGTGATAAAGATGGCCAGGAGGTAGGGAAGTTTTAAATTCGGGAACTCTCTGTAGGAAACAGCGCTGCATTGGGAAGGCGCATGCCAAATTACTTCAACTCTAATTTCTGATTCTGTCTCAAAAATATACAAAGATTTGATTCTATTAGCTTTTCCCTTTCCCTGGTGGCGGGGTGGGTGGGTGGAAGACGTCAACATAGTTGAATCTGGGCAATGAAAACAGAGCAGGAAGGCTCTGTCCCCTCCTCTGGGGTGTGACTGGGCAGGCTGGGACAGTTCGGAGAGCTGACAGGCTTGAAAACTCATTTCTGGCAGCCCCTTCCTTCTCTACCTCCCCCTGCTGTGAGCCCGGGCAGACAAAGGGGCAGGGGTGTCTGTGTTAATACCTTACTTCTTAAAATTCAGATGTTACTGGCCCATGATTTCCAACACCCACAGACCCGCCTGTCTTCTGGTTCTCTGCCCTCCAAGAGTGCAGGAGAAAGGAGAGGGACAGCAGTTGCACTTGAAGTCATCCCTTGATACCAGAATGCAAAAAACCTGAGAGGCTTCTGGGCAGCAGTTAATGGAGTCGCCTCTCAGTAAGCCAGCAACAGTAATTATTTTAAAGAGGGGAGGAGGGTGATGGAATTTAGAAGGAGACCAATGTGGGAGGGTGAGGGATGGAGAGACCCAGGTGAGGTCAGCTCACGGGATTATAAAATCACAGGGTTGGAAAGATATGGGGGAGGCATCCGTAAGAGCTTTTGTAGCAGGTGAAAAGCCTGAGATGCACGGAGGCTATGAAATTAAAGGTTTCAGAAAAATAACATTGAATATTTTTGGATAGATGGCAACATAATGCTGCAGGGGCAGCACTTCTACCTAAAGTGGGGGCGACAGACAGGACTGAGTGCTGGCAGGGGAGGAGGGCGGTGTTTGTGTCACTGTGTCACGCCACTGAGAGTCTGTAAGAGTCTGGACATACCTTTACAGCGCCTCCACGTAGGGTACCATCCAGAGGCTAGGTGGAATCCAAACAAGAAGCTCTCTACGACTCAGAGCTTTAAATTCAGAACAGAACAAAAGGAAGCTTTCTGAGCTTCAATTCCAATTTACATTAGTGCTCTCCTTCCTATAGGTGCACCTGGTGGGCATACGGTAGAGAGCAGAAAACGTCCCCTCCTTAGCAGTCAGATAAATCTCCTTTTCCGCATCCCCTCCACCCACCCCACCCAGTTCCCCTGGTGAGAGGGAGGGCTGGGTGGTGGTGAAGGCACTGAGAGCCATCTTTTTAAAATGCCAGTTTTCTCTCAGTCCCATGATTCTTTGTGTAATTGAAAGAATTCCTAGAGCAAACGAAAGCTGTGGCGGTAACTCAGTCATCCCTGAACTGCATTAGTCAGACCATTACTGTTGTCTTTCAGGCTGAGATGAAAAACCTCCAGGGGACGGGCCAGTTCTTCGCCTCCGTTTTATATTGGATTCAATTCAAGATTGACCCTTGAGAAATCACAAACATAAATAAAATGAACATGATTTAACATAAATGCTATCTCAACAACTGTATATTAAATATAAGGGAAAATTTAAGGAAAGTCCTAGTAAAATCTGTAAGGGAAATGAAGATTGAAACAGAAAAATGAAACAACTCCTGTGGACCCCACATTTTAAATGAGTGTGACATTCCAGTAGAATACTGCTCAGCTTGTTAAAATTCGGCAATGGCTTCTAGAATTTGACCAACACCTACCATTTGACATCTGTATCCAACTGGTTTTCTAATCCTGTAGGTTCCTATGTAGTAGGCTTGTATCTACTGCTTCTTATTTAAAACATAACCAGTCATAGTCCTTGTTCCAGAGTTCTAGTATCTGGCACATAGAAGGATTCATAGACGTCATTTAAAATTTCATAGTAATTTCTAATATTATATTGAAGAGAGCTTACAGCTGTTTGTACCAGGCATCCACTTTTAAATTTCTGTACGAAACCGGTTTTGCCTCTACGTCATATGGCGATGTAGAGTCTTTTTCAAAGGACATGGTACTGTCAATCACAGCAGTGGCCATTGTCCCCTTCCTGCTTGCTTTTTGGGGTTTGCTTCAAACTCACTGGCATCAGGACCATCTGCTGGGCTCCAGAGTAATCCGGATAGGGGTGCTGGTCCTTAATCACTCTTTGGTTGTCACATTTGATTGTCTCAGTGTTCCGAGTCTTCCATAAAGACAGCTAACCACTCCTCTTCCATTTTCCTTAGGTACTTTTCTCTCTTTTGCTTGACCCTTTTCCTCCTCTGTCCCACTGGAGCCATTCATGAACTCTTTTATGAACGCTTCATTAATGGCCATGCTTAGGAGTGGATCTTTCTTAATCACAGCGATTTCCCACCACTGAATTGCTAAACCCTGTCACCCCTTGGCCAGTATGAGTCTTGACCCATTTCTTGATGAGCTTGAGACTCTATTCATCTTTGAAGATCTTCTGTAATTATCTTCAATGCGTGCCTCTCATTTAGGCAAAGCCACATGTCAGAGTGAATATTTGTACAGTGCTGAGAACAGTGCCTGTTATGTAGTAAATGCTGTGCAGTTGTTAAATGCATAAGTAACTAAATTGTGCCCTACATGTACTCAGCGTCCTGGAATGGGCTACAGTTTGCTTACCCTTCTTTTGTACCCTTATTAAGGCCATAGTCAGTGGTGTGTTGGAGCTGGCTCACACCGGCTTATAGTTTCTTGTTAAGTTTCCTGAAGTTTGGTGAGCTGCCTGTTAAACACAGCCGTAATTAAAAATTAACTCATATGAACTTAAAAGAAATTTATTTAGAAAAAGGTAACAGGTCCTGAAAACTCATTACTTTCCAGTGATTATTGTACATCTTGTTATTACGTATGTGTTGAGGTTTCTTACGTTTACTGTACCCGCCAGTGGGAGGCGCACTGTCTCGGGACACGCACGGCTGTGGCTGCTCCCTTCGGTGGGCGGAAGGGAAGCCTCGTGCTGCCTCGCACACTACTCTGCACTAGAAATTGTCTTCCAACCAGTCCTCATGAAAGTCTCTTTCTTTTAAAACATTATTTAATACAATAACCATACATACTATATGTGTATATAACATATGGGGCATAAATGTAGAGTTTAATAACTAATCTGCAGTAAATATCCATGAAACCACTGCCCAAGTCACAAAATGGAATACGGTCAGCACTTCTGAGCCCCTTATGCCTTTTCCCAGAGAGGAAACCACTTTCCTCATTTAATATTTATTCATCTTTATAGTTCCACGACTTCGTCTTATATCATTTTACATCATGCTTTATTTCTAATTTAGAATTTTATGTCACTGAAATCATACAATATATACATGTCTGGCTTTTTTTTCAATATTACTCTTGTGTGCTTCAGACATGCTATCATTTTTGCTAAAAAAAAAATCAGTGCTTGTAACTCTTGAGACAAGCCAGTATTTGGTCACTTTTAATGAACTTATCCCACTAAATGAAGGTGAAATTCAACTAGGGTAGTGAAGGGGGGAACTTCATGCATTCCAGGTGTTTCCTGACCCCAGCTGCCCTTGGGCTCTTTCCATTTTCCTCTCTTGAAGCCAGGCCACGAGAGCCATAGGCTCATTACCCACATCGTTGCTCTTCCCGTGCTATTAGAACCCAAGTCCTACAGAAATATAGGACCCACTGCAGTCTTCTAAGGATAACACCTGGCTGGAGGCAGTTGGCCATAACCTTGGAAGCCCAGATAGGCACTTGACATTTACTTGAATGGTGCCAGTACGGCTGCTGGGGCTGTCTCCCTCTATCCTGTGCTGGGGATCCATGCCTGCTTTGGTTAGGGCATAGACAGGGATGGGTGTGGCACCATGGTGTGTGGCAGGCAGATCAGCATGCTGATTAATGCCAGGATGGCTTCTTTGTGGTGACAATCTTGAATTCCTTGGGTCTTTGAAGGGAATCTGTGTGCAGGAGGTGGAAATTTGGGAAGCCAGTATACGTAGATGCTCTGGAATCAAAAGGAAGTTCTCCCTTAGCACTAGAGCAGAGTTCTGGAGTCCTTCTGCTGTTCCAGAAGTGAACTGTTAGCTTCTGAACTGAGAACAGCTTATGATGCTCCCTGGGGAAGTGCTAGGACAGCGTCAGGGATGCTGACGTATTGAGTAGCACTCAGAGGAGCTGTGGCAGTGTCCTTTACCAGTGACTAAGGTATTTGGTTCTTAACATTGCTACAGCTGTACTGGTGTGCAGTGCCCAAGTACCAGCCCTGGGTATGCATGTGTGGTGGGGAACAGAGTTCCTAGTCTCTTAGGACTCTTAATAAAGTGCAGAGATCTCTCCTATTGTGGAGGGGAAAAAAAGTCAAAGCAAAGCAAATTCCCTTGACTATGCTACAATCTTTAGATCCCTTTTATTTTTCGACCATTGCTCACAGCCAAACTTCTCAAATTAAAGATCTATACGAATAGCCTTAATTTCCTTACCATTAGTATCCTTATTAATCCCTTTTAATTCAGTGACTTTCCCAGAGCCAAGAGGAGGCTGAAAGTAAGTGGAGCCCACCTTGGGACAAGAGCTATGGGAGAACGAGTTGGAGTCCCTGGAAGTTACAAATGTGATTGCTGAAGTTGGGGGCAATTAAGACAAATGGAGAATCCACTCATTCGCTCCAACACACATCCAGTAGGATTTCCAAAAATGGAGAATTGAGTAAAAGAAAAGATGGAACAAAAAAGAATAATTTTTTCCCCAAATGGTCAAAATACATGAATGATTACACTGAGAGGGCATGCTGAATAATAGTTTTTTTAACTTTTCCCCCAATTTTATTGAGATATAGTTTCTGAATAGTAGTTTTTAACACCTTATACCAGCTATATCTTTGGTAAATTTCAGAACGTGGTGAACTGAAAAAAAATGACTCTAAAGTATATCAGAGGAAAAACTTCTTACCTACAAAGGTGAAGGAATTAACATTTATTTCAGACTTTTCATTAACAGTATTAGATCCAAACAGATAATGACTCATGAACTTCAAGTTTTAAAGGAAGAAATTTTATTCTAGAACTTTATATCTGTCCAAAAAGACATTTTCAGAAAAGCAAGAAGCCCCAAAATTTTGTGTCTCAGTAACTTTTCCTAAAAAATTTTGTTTATGATATACCAAGAGAAGTGAAAATGAATTCAAGAGAAAAGTGAATATGGAATCCAAGCAACCTCAAAACTAATCTAATAATATGATAAAATCCTAGGATCATCAGAATTACAACATGAAACCCAAGAGTCCAAAAAGAATATCTTCAAAAAAGAAAATGAATAATATTACAAAATTTTATCATCAAGAAGGTGTGTTATCTTATTGGCAAAGTAACAATTTATTTACCAATCACAAGAAAGAAGGTCAATTAGAAGCTCTGGAAAAAGAAACTTTTTTGTAAAAAAAAATTCTAATCAAATGTTGATCCAGCTAAAAGGTGACATAGTTTTAAGTAACTGATGAATTATAAGAAACGTGTATTTGTTGGGGCTTGGTGTTTGGAACAATTTCCTTCCACAGAAGATTAGTTGATATTCAGGCTTTGCTGGGAAGTTTATATGTGACAATACATGAAAGCATCCAACACGATACCTACTATATAGTAACTGCTCAAACACGAGTTCCTTCTTCATTATCCTTCCCCCAGCTCCTAGCACTTCTAACATCTTTTGTCAAATTTATGTTTTAAATAAGCATACAATGCTTTGCAGGTGTATAAATGAGACTTCAATCATTTAAAAAAATTGTTAAATTTCCCTTCAGGAAGAAATGAATGCAGTTTGGCCAGATATATAATAAAATAACTGCATTGGTTGACTCCAAAGTTCCAAAAGATGAATAATATTTAGAGAGAACTTTTTTTTGGTGGCAATTGTTAATGTTCTCAATATCATAAAGGATTAATGGAGTAACTGAAAAAACAATATTAGAATACAAGTACCTGTTTTCTCTGAAGAAAAAGCAGTATATCATAACAGGCCCAAGTGATACATTTATGATTGCTTTACTCTTTTTTTCTTTCTTTATGGCAAAGCATATATTCCCACTGCTCTGTTGCCATAGACATTTCAAGGAGATTGGTGTGTTTCAATAGGTTTCCTGTCCTTCCTTTAAAGGAGCAGAGTGTATGAAAAATCCTAAGCAGATCTTTAAAATTGTAGTAATATCCCAATGTGGAAGATGAAAGAGAAGAACTCTGCCTCATGCTGGATTTATTTTTCATACTCAGTGGTGTGTTTTTTGTACGATACTTGGATCAGGTCATCCCAGAAGGGAAGGATCACATTAACATTGGTGTTTGTGGTGAGATATAATATTGTTTAGTAGGACTGTAGACTTTGAAACAGACGGAAACAAATGAAGTTGGTCCTATATCAAGTCTCATTTATTGAAACCAGCTATTTTGGCCTGTGATGTGCCTGACATTTCAATGTAAACTCATCCCTCTCTCTTTCATTTAAAAACAATTTATCGCCCAATTTCAGATAGCAATCTATTTTCTGATGCATACCACACCACATGCAAAGTATCTGTCAGATTCGCTCTTGAGTCTTAGAGTTCATAATTTATTTGCTTCCACATCAATATAGCCCTAATCTCACCCTGGCTGGTGTGGCTCAGTGGACCAATCGCTGGCTGTTGAAACCAAAGGGTTGCAGGTTCTATTCCCAGTCAGGTCACATGCCTGGGTTGTGGTCCAGGTCCCCAGTAGGGGGCGCACAAGACACAACCACACATTGATGTTTTACTCTATCTCTTTCTCCCTTCTCCTCTCTCTAAAATAAAAATAATTAAAAAAATAAAAAAAGTATAGCCCTAATCTCTCCTCAGAATCTTCTAGAAATACAAAGTCAATAGTGATAGATATCCTACCTGCTAGTAGGAGGTAGCTCAGTTATTGATGTTTCTGTTACTTCAAGTCAGTACTAAGGCTGCTGCCCCTCCTCTTCCTTTCTGCCTGATCTCTCTAGTTCTCCCATTTCATTAGAGCCTCAGCAGAGAGGGATTTCAGGAACACATAGGTGTCAAAATGAAGGCAAGCTAATATTATATTTTGGGAGTTTTGGAAAAAGGTTGATGAGAAGGAAGTTTTAGAATGATTCAGAAACTAGAAATTTTCTTTTGCTTTTACCTACCACTGAAATTGTATGATTAGCTTTGGATGTTCATGTAGAAACACTATTTTCACAATGACCATTAAAAAAAAAATCACACTACTCAAAATGGTAATAGATAATGTTCTTTCTGCTAACTTTGCAATTTGGGGTGTCAACCTCAAAAAAAAAAAGCCAGTTATTCTATTAGCAAAATGCGTTTATTTGACAATAGAGAATTGCAATTTAGGACAAGTAAGCTCTGGCGAATTGTGGGCAAGTTCAAAGAGACAAAAGGGAGCTTAGCTTTCTTAGGTTTCAACAGGAAATTAGTGAGAGTTGCTTTGAACAAAAGCTCATTGGATGCCGAGGTCGCAGTGGTTTCTTGTTGTTGGCTGCATTGTTGCTGGGTTAGGGAGGGGATCTTCCATTGTTTTTAAAGCAGAAAGTGACATTATATAAGAAATGTCTTTTTTTTTTTTTAAGATTTTATTTATTTATTTTTAGAGAGGGAAGGGAGAGAGAGAGAGAGAGAGAGAGAAACATCAATGTGCGGTTGCTGGGGGACATGGCCTGCAACCTAGGCATGTGCCCTGACTGGGAATTGAACCTGTGATGCCTGGTTCGCAGCCCGTGCTCAATCCACTGAGCTACACCAGCCAGGGCTAGAAATGTCTTAATTAATTGAACAATACAGTAATTTATGAAAAAAGTTTTATTAACTGTGCTCAATGTACTTTTATTTAAAAGACAAATTAAAGACTTAAATTGTTTCAAGATTTGAAAAATTAAGAGCTGGGATTAAAACCTAACACTGAAACCTATATACTTAAACACTTGGCTGTAGCCATTTTACTAAACGTAATCTCCCCATTCTCCAGACATATATATTATTTTACACAAGGAAACAGGAACAGCATATATAAACCGATATTATGCAAACCTACCAAAAAGTCCTGATGCTCTTGTAGCTTTGATTCTCTATTTTTAATGATTATACTCAATTTGGTCCTTTGGGGCAGCTGACTTGTTAATATTGTCTTGTGTGTCCTTCCTGATATGTTCTCAATTTGACGATTTTTCAACAGTATTTATTAATTTCTTACTACATACTCAGCCCTGTGGTAGATGTAGCTAATGTAGGAAAGTTAAGTTACAAATATCTCTCTACCCTTTAAAGAGTTTAGAGTCAGGTTAAGTAGACCTGATAATACAGGTAAAACAAGAGTGAGCAACACCAACATGAATACATGAACAGAATTTTCATATAAGCTCTTAGTGCTCTGTGAAGTCAAAAGACAGAAATCAGTGCTGTCTGGCATAACCAGGGCATGCTCCATAAAGAACCAAATCTTAGATTTTCTTTGAGAGATGATTTGAGATTTGAGCGTTGAAAAGAACATTCCAGCTGGGAACAATACAGGCAATGGCACATGAGAAGTTTGTGTTTACAGAACAGGGACGCAGCCTGAACCGTGAAGCAGCCCGATAGAAAGGTGTATACAAAAAGGATATACAATAGTGAGATGAGTTGGAAGGGAAGATATTAATTCTAAGGTGAGTAGTTTGTTCTTTTTATCACAGGAAAATAAAGATTGAAGGTTATATTTATTGGAGGTATGCACGGTAAAGCTTTCTTTTTGAAAATCTGAATTCTCAGCTTTGGCTGTTGGGTCCTCTGTCAGAACTACTTTCACTGAGTGGGTTTTTAATGTCACAATCACAGCTTTCAATAAGAAATCGCTTACACAAACCAGTCTTAGCAAATTTGTTGCTGCATCCACTGGCGGGGGGGGGGTGTCAAACTGCCACACCCCTCAGGGACCCTTATGTTGGGAAAAAAGAACTTTTCTCCCAGGGTCTTGATTCTGTGCAAAGGAGGCTGCAAAGTATAACACTCCTCACCTCTCTTTGCCCCTCCCTTGCTCCTTCCTTGGGGAGGAATGAATTAATTGGATCGGTAATTTTGGAAGGAAGATCTGGGCAATGGTAAAATGGCAGCTCATCCCCGGCCTCAGTCTTTCTTTCTGAGAGTGAGTCTGTCCACCGTGTGCGCTGGAGTACCCTCTGCTGTTCTGGAAGCTGAGCGGTAAAGGGGCAGGCCCTGCTCCCTGCGGGGGCCTGGGCAGTGGCTGACTGAGAGAGTTCACCTAATTCTGGGGTTATGTGCAAGCCTACTTGTTTACAGATGAAAGTCACATTCTCAGAATCAGTAATGATCTTATTTGCTTCACCGGCTTACTCCTTTACTCCTTTTCTGTAACTTCTTAATTGAGACAGACTTGGAAAAGAAAGAGCATTGCTATTTACTGAACATTTTCAATACTCCATCATCAAAAAAAATCAATAGTCATATTTTGCACATGAAGAACTATGAAATGTGTGCCTCCCATTTTATTTTCTTTACCAAATTGTCAAAAACCAAATTTTCACTAAATTAAAACAATTGTATATGCATTATAGTTTACATATTTGTGTTTTGTTCATTCCTGACATTGTATTTGTATTCTAATTCATATTTTCTGTTTTTAAATTTATAAGGAACTATTTTGTATCTGTGCTTTCTATATGTTGCCTCATATATTTCTGGGGAAACAGGTCAAGCTTGAATCATACAATACTTCATGATCTATTATTGACGGCTGGAGACACAGGCTGGATACAGAAAATGAAGAAAGCAAGTTGACTAGAAGTGATTCGAAATTTTGCATAAGTGACCGTACAAGTGTGGCATCCTTGTGAAACATCATCAGATAACCGATGGCTGGTGATGGCTTTCGAATAAACAAGGGGCCTCTGAGTGAAATACCCCCAGACGGGACATCAGAAGGGAGCTCAGGCAAATGAAATAAAGAACAAATTGCTAAAGAATGAATGAGGAGGGTGGAGAGAGAGAGGGACAAGGAGGGGGAGGGGAGGGGGAGAGAGAGATTCTTTGCTTTGCAGGAATTTTAATAGCTGATGTAGAGAAAAGAAGCAGGATTAGAGAGTGAAACGAAAAAGAATCAGACAAATGAGGAGAAAGACATTTCTGAAACCATGGGGAGGAGCAGGTAGTGAACATGCAATGCTGAAGAAAATGTTTGTTTTGTCAACTGCAAAAGGAAGTTTTAGGAGCATGATAATTATAAGCCCTTTACTAGGCCACGCTTTCTTGAGGCATTTATTTGATCTTTTATTAATCTGTTTACCCATTCCGGGAATATTTATACAGTGCCCAGTATAAAACATTATAACTTGTGCTTTGCACATGATAAACACTGAATAGAGGATTCAGTGGAGGAATCTAGGGAGCAGGTGTGTTATGTAGGGTGGTTTATCCCACAAAGCTCTCTCTTCAACTGGAAGGCTGACTGTGAGTATACAGTATGTGGGGGTGTGTGTGTGTCAGCTGGAGTGTGTGAGCAGGAAGTCTGTAGTCAAGCTGGCCTCTCTCCTGGCTGATTAAACAAGAAGCAGCTAATTCTGTGGAACTACATCCTGGCTAGGAGCCCTGTCCTTTCCAGGCATATTGTCCAATTTGCTCAGAGAGTGGCTCTTTGATTTCAGCCTGGGGGAAGACGCTCCTGCTGCCAGTCACTTTGCCACGTGGGAGTGGAGACGAGCGTTTGGGGGTGGGGCTGGTTGGTGCAGCTGCTCTTAGACAGTCTTTTGATTGATCAGCTGATTTCTGCCTCCTTCCCACTCTGATTCCGAGTTTGGAGCTTTTCTGGAGCTGGCTGGAAAGAACGGCTTCTGCTTCCACTGCAGCCTTCTCCCGTGCACATTCTAGACTGCGGTCCGCCCCCCAGCACTCCCTCCTCCCAGCTGCACAATTCTATTAACATCTATTTCCTAGAAGTCTTTCAAATCCTTGAAACAAAATGTATTATTTCTAAGGACCAAACAGAGCATCCGATCATCAAAAAGAAACTGTGAAATCAAACTGAATTGATACGGTTCCAGGCAAGGACAAGAAATTTGGTATTTTTATTTTGGAACACAGCTGTTGTGTTATTGATGTCAAGTTGTTTCTGTTATTCCAAATATTTATCAAACAATATTTATGCTTTATGCACTCTGTTAGATTTGGGGTGTATTGATGAATAAAATAGATGCCTGCCCTCAGGCATTATAGACTAGTGGGAGAGAAAGACATTAAATACACAGAAGTATAAACAAAATTGTGTTAAGTCTTTTAAAGGAACATATAGGCCACTATGAGGAAGAATAAAATAGGAGATGAGGAAAAATCCTTCCTGGAAGTGACATTTAAGCAGAAGCTTAAGATATTAGCTAGGCAGAATAGTGGGGGAAGTATTGGAGGTGTCATACAGCAGGTCAGATGCCCAGTGTGGCGGGAGTGGACCAAGAGTAGAGGTGAGTACCCCAAATAAGGTTGGAAAGAATGACAGAGACCAAGCCAAAATCCTGCAAGTCATGGGTTATAGCCTAAGAGCCGTAAAGTGTTTTTAATGTTGGTATTGATTTCTCTGGTTTGTACCTTTGATGCTTTGCTCTTCTCAGCTTTGCGGAGAACAAATGAGTAAGGTAATACTACTGCAGTAGAAGAGGTGAGAGATGATGGTGGCATGGTCAGAAAATGTGAATGAATGTTGAAAGAGGTAAATGCATTTGAGACACATACTGTGTGTTGAACTGACGAGACTTAGTGGTGGTTGGATGGGTTTAATAGAGGAGTAATCATGGATGATTTTGGCAACTGTGAGATTGAAGTGCCATTTATGGATAGGAAGGATATAGAATAAAGATGACTTTTGGGAGAAAAACTGAGTTAGGCTTCTAATTTTTGCTTGGGAGGGAAGACGTATCCAAGAGGAGATGTCAAGAAGGCAGTTAGTTGGATGTACCGACCGGGATCTCACAAGAGATGTGGCTAGAGACATGGCTCTGGAAGTTGTCGTCATACAGATACTATTCATGCCACGGGAGTGGAGGGTATCGAGGAAAGAGAAGAGAAAAAGAGGAAATCCCAAGGCCAAGCCCTGAAGAAACTCAACATTCAGAAGTCGGACAGTGAAGGAGAAGCTGCTCTGAGAATTTAGAAAGAGCAAGAGAGGTAGAAGGGGTATCAGGTGAGTTGATGTCAGGTTTCCAAGGAAGAAAATGTTTCAAGAAGAAGAAATAAGTGGCAACCCTCCTAAAATACTCCTAAAAGATCTTCTAAGGTCAATGATCCACATTACCTTTTTCCTATAAAGTTTTCAGACAGAGGTGAAGCCACATTTTAACTTCAGTTGGGGAGATTCTGGGGCTGGAGCTGAGCCAGCAGGTTTTGTCGTGCATGTGCATGTCTGTGTGTGTGTGTGTGACTAGTTAGTGGGAGAACAAGTGAAGAAAACGTGTCTCAAGGATCCAGCTTATCTAGGTGCCTTCCTTTCTCCCGCATCTTTGCATCATAGTCTCAACAACTATTATTCTAACATATTACCTGAAAAATTGTGAAGGCAGTTCTAGTTGGGGAATTTCCCAGAGTGCAATTTCTCCTTCTGCTCCTGTTCAACTATGATGCTTTGGACCAGGCTGAGAAGTAGTTTTTGGGGAAAAAAGTTCATTTTTAACTCAAGTTTTCTGACTGATTGTTTATATTATGTGACTCACTCTGATGAGTACTTGGGTTTTGACCATGAAAAAATAAACATTAGTTGAGAATGAGTGTCGCCTTCTGCTGAGCCCTTTTCCCTCCTGTCAGTTTACCGTACTTATCAAGATGAGATTATAAAGTACTGTGACTGTTTTTTTTTTTTTTGCATGTGGTTTTTCAGGTCAGTATTATGACAAAAGATTATAGTTATACGTGATTTGTAGTTCTGCAAATGTGAGAAAAAATATTAGGTTGAATCCTATGAAATTCTCATTTGTTTGGTTAAAAAAGAGGGCCAAACAGGGGCAATTTCATATGCTTCAAACTAATACTTGATATGTGACCCGCAGTTTATTTCAGAAACACCTTTTTGTTGTTACAGTATCAGCACAGCGGCGTCTCTCACAGTGACTGTGAACTGTGCTAAGTTCACTTGCACTAAATTTGATTTACTTTGTAGTACTGAACATAATATTTTACATTTTTATTTCCTTACATACTTTCTTTGTTAAATGGTTTCAGACAGCTCTAAGGAAGGAACTTAACCTAGAATATAGTGAAAAGTTTTAAAGGTTTACTCCTTCTTTTCTAGTCTTTCCCTTATCCTAGGATATAAATGGGCGGAATTTCAAAGAAGCTCATCATGTGCCTTGGAGCTATTTTCTGGTCTGTTCTTGAGAAATAAAGGAAGCAGCTCAGAAACATTTGCTTGGCTGTCTTGAAGGGCAGCAGCTATTCTAGCTATTGTTTTCTCAGGCTATATTATGTATTTATTTACAAGAAATTCCAGAAGGGAGCAAATTTCCGGTGCCTGATGGTGGTCTACTATAATATGGTCTTTCATTCTTGGCCAGAATCAGCTCTCATGTAGCTGAATTTACCTTTAAACTTAATTGAAGCTGGAGTTGCTTTTTCTTGACTGCCAGGTTAGTAATTTTTAACAATCGTGAACAGATTTAATACTTATTAAGTTTAGATATTGATTTTCTGTATGTATGTGTGTATTTATGTACATATGCACAAAAATAATTTAGAGTTTTGTTATTGCTGTAAATAAGTGGTATTCTAATTCACAAAGTTTGAGTTATTTCTACTTGTGTGAACATGTTTTAAATTTGAAAACCTAGTATTGAGAAATAAACTGAAATTGAAGTTAGCAAGAACCTAGTAGTTCCTTGCTCTTAATATAGGCAAAACATTTGAAAAAAACGTGTGTCTAGTTCCCAATCCATGGACCCCAAAATGATGTACACAGTTGCATTTCCTTGAGGTTGGGGATAACTGGAACTCACCGAGGAACCCCAGGAAGCTGTGCAGAACATGCCTCTCAGTTAATCCTCTTCAGGTAAAAGGACTGTGGCATTTATAATTCCCTTCAGTCACTAGTTGAATGCTGCTTTTGGGGGGGTGGTGGTGGTGGTGAATTCTTGGACACTCTGACCTGCTGTCTGTGCAGACAGAGAAACAGACTGTGGCCAGCAGAGCCATTGGACAGTGGGAAGTCAGCTTTAGGCCTAACAGGTACAGGAGAGGGTGTGTGGGAGGCCCTGGCAACAGCTGCTACAGTCCACCCCTCTCCTACTCAGACTCACCATGCAGCACTCCCCTGAGTTCATTCCATCCTCTCATTGATTCTTCAAAGTGGTGGGCAACTGCACATTTTAAAAAAAATAAATTTTATGTATTGATGAGAGAGAGAGAAAGATCGAGCGCAATTTGACTTCAATTTGTTGTTCCACTTATTCATGCATTTATTGGTTGCTTCCTGCATGTGCTGTGACTGGGGACCAAACCTGCAACATTGGTATATTGGGATGACACTCTAAACAATTGAACTACCTGTCCAGGATTACTAATTCTAAAAAAGAAAAGAAAAAAACCAACAAATACCCTACTGAGTTCCAAATATAACCTTGTCCTTACTATGAGAAGAAATTCTAGCTCCTCATGAGAATCAATTTCTCTTGCTGGTATAACAACTCTTTTGTCTATTGGTCTCTTAGCATTAACAATAAAAATACTGGGAGGAAGTCATAGCTGTAGGTTTATGGTCTCTTACTTTTTCCTTTGCTATATTTCCATTCACCCAGGAGCCAGGATCTCTAGTTCAGCTGATAAAGACCTGCTGGAGTCCCATCCTTAAGATATTGTTTTCTTCATGTGATGGACAGTGACTTCACCCACCTGAATTTATGATTTGAAGACTTGGACAATACCCAGCTTCAGATAGATAGTGTGGGTTGCATATACGCTGGATACACCATGGTTAGGAATCCAGTTTCCCTGAGCACCCAGAAGCATGCTAGAAGCTAGCTTTTGAAGAGTGAGTAGTTATCTGCTGTGAAGTTCTTTTGTCTTGTTTCAGGATCCAAGTGATCAGCACTGTGAATCTATATAGGGCTCACCAGAGACTCTACCATGGGATGTAGCCCCAAGGGATCTGCCTAGTAATATGTCCCAAGTGGCAGGGGTGCTAGTACTACAGCATGAATCTGGTGCAGAGCCTTCTCTTGCCCTGGGCTTCACTTGAAAATGGCAGTCTTCCAACTCA
Organism: Tonatia bakeri; assembly: GCA_004024845.1. Classification (NCBI taxonomy): domain Eukaryota; kingdom Metazoa; phylum Chordata; class Mammalia; order Chiroptera; family Phyllostomidae; genus Tonatia; species Tonatia bakeri. The sequence continues at coordinate 37,614 of PVIA01003663.1, read as the reverse complement.
TAGGATAAATGGATTGGTGCAGTAGTCCCAAGTATGGTGTATATTGTTTCCAAAAGCCAAACAAGCATATCAAGTGCTGTGCCATTTATTAGTGACAGAAAGTACTGCTAACTTGTCTTTTACCTTGGAGAGCATATCCTGGCATGCCTCAGACTTGGGCCCCTAAAGTATTTCCAATATTCAGACCGCCGAATCTGCCTCCTGCCGCACCTGTTCTGCCAGGGCATTCAGAGCACTTCCTGTTCCCCCAGGTGTGATTAACACAGTGTCAACAATATAGTGGATTAGCGCGATGTTCTGGAAAACGCCCAGGTGATCAAGGTCCTTTTGGACTGTATTGTTACAGGATGCAAGAGAATTAACATAGTTTGGGGGCAAGACCATGAACATGTGCTGTTGTCCAATTCAAGTAGATGCAAACTACTTCTGAAATTCTTTCCTGTAGTAAATTAAGTAGAACTCTTTCTCCAAATCTATGGCTGTATTCCAGAGGCTGAGTTAATTTCTTCTAGTCAAGATACCTCATTCAGCACTGTTGCAGTGACTAAGGTGATCGTTTAGTTGAGTTTACTGTGGTACACTATCATTTTCTATGACCCGAGTGGGTCTTCTAGGAACTAGACTGGTAAATTAAAGGGGGACTTGTTGGGGGTCACAATCATGAGTCCTTTAAGCCTTTGAGAGTGACACTCATCTGCCATTCCTCCCAGGATGTAGTGTTCCTTTGATTTACTGTAGTGGATGGGGGAAGGGGCAGATTTAGAGACTGACATGTTGCTTGTCTTGCCACTGTGGTCCTCATTCCATAGAAAGAACTGAGGTAAGTGTTAGGGCAGCTGCCAAATGTATCTACCATATTGGTGCACTCAGGAACTAGGAAAATGACCACAAGAGGGTTCATGTGTTATAAGGAAGACTTGGTTCAGACCTTCATTTCATGCTCTGCCTCTTCAGACTCCCCTTCTAACAGGGGCACTATCATAATGTTTTAAGCTTCCTAATGTCCTAACAGTGTCAGCTCAGACCCTGTAGCCAACTGTCCTCAAACAGTCTGGAATTTACTCATAGTCTGGATTTATTAATAGTCTGGAATTAGAATTTATTCATTCTAATAAATAGCCATAAGTCCCTTTAGAGAAAGATTGGGTAATTTGCTACTGTTTATACTTTCTGTGGTGTCATAGCATCCTTCTACAGACCCTTCTTCAGTCAGTGGGCTTTGGATCTGAGAATTAACTCAGACCTGAAAACTCCCTCACTTCTGGAAACACTGTAATCCATTTGCTGTTGCCACAGATCTTTGTGGGTCGGGGTTCCCTGGAATCATTTTAACCTTGTTACTGTTATGGTTATGAAACTGGAACAGCTGGCATTCATGCTGCCTGTCACCTACCAGACCCAATACGCAGAGACAGGGATTGAGTCTTTGTGGGCGCTTTATTCAGATGGTCGGCAATCTGAGAAGATGGCAGGTTTGTACCCTAATGGACCATCCTACATTTCCTTTTAAGCCAGTCTTTTTATAAGGGGGCAAAAGTGTAAGGGAGGGTTTTGGAATGCAAGGGAAAAAAACCTGTAGGTAAGGGATTTGGAATTCAGGAAAGAGGTTAATCAGATAAAAGCTGCATTCCAGCAATTTCCCTAACATCGTTTCAACTGCTAACCGGTCATTTTCTTTATGTGGGTCCTGTGTCCTGTGTCCTGGGTGATTTTCTTTATCTGTGTCCTGGGCGGCGGACTGTCTCTCCCTGGAACACAGTGGCTCCGATACCATCTTGATTGCTTACGGCCTCTTCTGGAGCACAAAGGTCAGTCGCCTTGGTCTCCTGGAGTCAGGGTGGGCCGTACCTGCAGTTCCTGAAACAGTAGCTTTTCACCTGCATTAACTACTAGGCTTATTAACCATTCCTTGAAACTAAAATTTTCCAACTCTTGAGTTCCCCCATCAGCTATTTTGTCTACCTTGCCTTGGAGAGTTAAGTGCTGCTACCTGGCCTCTGTAATTCCAGAATCCAATTATCTCCATTGATACTAGGGAGCCCAGTCCTGTGGCATAATCCCTATCATAAATCTTGGTCCAGATCGAATAGCCAGCACTGAAATTTTAAATAATGCTTATACTCCTCAGTAAGACATTCTTATTTCTTTAGTGAAGGGAGTACTCTATGGCCTCCTGGGGAGCATAAACGGACTGGTGGGTCCTCTGATGTTATATATAACATGCGCATTCTAGCTCATCCACTTTTGTGAACCTTGGACTCCTTCCTCAATATTCTGCCAAGGAAGTCTGGCATTCTATCATCATCATTTCTCCCCTCTGGCTTTAAGTAGCTATTCCAGCGAGGCATTAGAACCATTTACAGATGTCTTTTCCAGATGTTCAATCCTGGGTCCCAGGAGAGTACCCCCATAAAAATTTCCTTTACCCGATACTATATTTCACCTTCTTTGGTTCCTTACCATCAAGATCCATTCCCCGAATGTTCCCTTATTCCTGCCAATACATAGTAGCTGTGTCCTGCATTTCTTTTCATGGATAATCCATTTCCTCCAACAGCGAGGAACCCGTGTCTGATCACACTAAAACTTGACCCCAGTTATTTGCCTGGAGCAATCAGAGGAGGTGGGGGCCAGTCTTGAGGAGGAGAGCATTATGTTGTGAGACATCTGCCCTAGGTGAAGAAGTGCACGATCTGCAGACAAGAAAAGGCTGCTCTCTTAGCATCAGGGTAGGACAGTTTCTGACATCCCAGAAGGGTTAAGGGAACCTGGGGTCCGAGTTTCTCAAGTGCATCTAAGCAGATGCACTTGTCCCAGTTTTCTGAATCCCACTCTTTCTATACCTAGAGCCTTCTCTAGACTTGCTGGGATTCTGAGTTAAGTCTTTCTTGGTAATGGATAAGTTCACATTCAGGTCTGACTAAGAGCTGATCTTTCAGCTGAGAGATTTAAGTGTCTCTAAAGTCTATCAGAGGCCATCCTTATGTTTTCACAGTGAGCTCTGATTGGCTGACTTGAGACACTCAATATTTTTCCTTTAGTGCACCAATGAAATTTAACAATAACCATCTAATCAATAAGCCTCATAGTTCTTTTCTTTTCTAAAAAATTATAACAGAATTTATTGTAGGGTAATTTACTTACAGAAAGATTTGGTTGGAGCGGACAGACAACCTGGCACTCTGTGTAGAATGTTCTCTATTGCCAGACAGTTGTTACAGTAAATCTTTTATAGCACAGCTGAGCTACCAATGACTGACAAGATGAAGGGACAAAGAATGCGGTATGAGCCAGGAACCACACCTCGTGGTGGTCTTGTGATGATTAGCTGCTTAGAATTAACACCAATACCTAGTTTGATTTTTATCTTGATTGCTGTGCTCTTCTGGTCATTTATGGCTAGGAATCTTTATGGTTCCATTGTGTCCTCTGATAGGACACAGCTAGTTACTAACTCTGAGGCTCTGGTGCTGACTGAGACCAGTAGGTCAGAGTTCTCATCAAGGAAAACCAAAAACAAAGGCACAGAGATGGAGTCAGTTCTGTTCACATCAACGTCTATACAGGCATTATTCTATCTCCCACACAGAGATTATGTGATTACTTTCTTAGGAATGGGCACTCAGGTTGTTTCCAATATTTTGCAATTACGAACAATGCCGCGAAACTGGTGCGTATGCATTTTCCTGTTGGTGAAGCTGTATCTTCAGGGTAGTCTCTTGGAAGTAGGATTGCTCAAACCTCACAGTTCTTACTATATCTCCCAGATTTGAGGAGTATTACATAAACTAGTGCGTCCGCTTCTACTTCCTGTCATTTGGTTCACCAGAATTGAGAGTCTGCACAATCAGGATGCCACAGCCAACCCCACAGTTCCTACTCTCGGATTCCAGAATCCATTTTAAGGATCTGCTTCTAGAACCATTTCTGTTAACGACTGTCTGTGTGTGGGTTTGCACAGACATATATCCTGAGATGGTTAGGTACAATCTTTGGAGTGGGTAATCTTGCGAAGTTCCAGTGGTGGCCAAATTATCAAGCCAGTCAGCTTTGTGGGTAATGTGTTGAATACTGATGAGATAACAAGTTCAGACACAGGAGCAGGTGTGTCAGAGCGGTCTCCCTGGAGGGGTGAGAGAGCTGGATTATTTATACAACTACTAGAGTAGTCATATAAACTGATAGAGATGGAAGATGGTAACTAATGGGAACTTTCAGCCTGTCTTAGATGCAGGCAGAGTGGATGCTGGATTGCAGAGAGAGCCCCAACACAGCTGGAAGCCAAGTGATGTACCCTCACACCTGAGGAGACGTGGCGGGGTGGGGGCAGGCACTGGCAGTGTGCTCTGGGACCCAGTAGCTCGGGGGAGGACCCTGGGCTGCGTAGTGGGTTTGTGAGTCACGAGCATACGTTGAGGGTGTCTGAACTCAAGTTTGAGACCCTTCAGCTGGGTCATGGCTAGATGTATCACACATGCATACTGCATGTGCAGTTTTGTATGCTTTTCCTTCCCATTTAACATTACATAATGACTGTGGTCGTATTACATGAAATGTTGTTAAAAACACATTTTTAAAGTAGCATTAGGGTTTTATTTTCCAATGAGAATGCAAATTATACTTTTTAATGACAATTTTTGGAAATTAAAAAGCATTACAAAATGTTGACAAACGTTTTTGTGGCTACACATACAATTGTGAACCTGTAAGCTTATGCTGCATTCCCTGTTTTTAAAAAGGGAAAATGCACACCGAGGTCCAGATTGAATCCGTGTGCCCTTCATCAGGAGGAGTGTTCGCTTTCCCAGCCTGCTGCTGCTCCCTGCTTGTTCCCTTGCTGCGGCAGAAGCGCCATCTGTGTAAGAGCTCCTGATAGACAAATTGCTTCCGACCCGGGCCTCCACCGCTTGTGAGGAGTACTTCTTCAGAAGTAATTGCTTCAGGGGATCTCAAAGTACTCAGACCTAATGAGTTCTCTGGCATCTTCTGAAGTAGTCACAGGATACGCCACTAAGCCACCAAAAGATGGGTTTAAAATGTAGGGAGTGAAAATGTAGAACTAGGGCAGGACTGAGAAATGCAAAAGGAGTGTTGTGACACTGAACACAATGTACCAGGCTGTCAGCTCCCTGGGTGCGCGTGCCTAGGAGTTTCTATTTTCTAGTATGGAGAGGAGGGGTGGGGTGGGATTGCCAAATATCTATGGACAAGGTGAAGGAGGACTGCAGGGTAAACAGTACATGGCCTACGTGACACAGCAGACCTTTAGACAGTTAATTCCCCCGAAAGAGGAGGCCAGCGAAGAGGGCAGCTCATGCAGCACACGAGGCAGCCTGGTGCGTGCATACACTGTGCACCGGAGGAGTTGGACTTGGAGGGTCTGAAAAGCGTAAATCACTCTTCCCTGTTTTAGACATGCCTGTTGTACTGACTCTGTGTCTCTTCCCTCTCCCTGGTTCCTGCAGGACATTTCAAGCAGGTTTTCCAGGTTTAAAGTTATTTTTAGGTAAATCAATAATTCCTTTATTTTAACACTAAAAGCCCAGTTTGGTCTAATAATCACATAATTCCTATGTAGTCGATTGTTGTATAGAAATATAAAATAAGTCCAATTTATTTCAAATTCATTTGCCGAGATTAAGCCTGCATCAACCTTGTTAGCCTGCAGTGGGAGAGACGGCTGTGGTCAGCTTGGTGCTGTTGCTGATGTACTTCTTTCCCCCGCTAACGCAGCTGCCTCTGACTTCCCCACGGCTGGCCCAGCCAGGTTTTGCGTTAGGAGGACAGGGGCTGCTGTATGTGACTCTTGCAGTTGCATTCTGGAGATGGGTCCCTCTGGATTTTGTACGTGTGCGGCTGCTGCTCTTTCTGTCCTTCAGCTGTGACTCTTCCCTGCGGCTCCGAGGATGTGGGCTCGAAGGTGGAAGGAACACATCCCTTGGATGCCAGGGCTCTTGATGTGTTGCTCTACGCAGGCTCTTTCTACCTATTGAGCCCTTGGTCCTTTCAAGTAACCTAGCATCAATTTTCTTTGAAAATGTCACAGGTCTGTTCCCTGTAGTACAGCCCACATCTAGTCTCCAGAAAAAACAACCTTTTCCCTACAGTTCACTCTCAATACAGCACCCTCTCTTCAAATTACCATCTTTCTCCTTTAGTTTTACCTGGTAGAGAGAAGTTTTTCTTTTTCTCTTTTTTATTTATTTTTTATATCCTCACTCAAGGATATGTTTTATTGAATTTAGAGGAAGAGGGAGTGAGAGAGAAACATTCATATATTGCCTCTTGTATGTGCTCTGACCAGGAACTGAACCTTTGGTGTATGGGTTGATGCTGCAATGAACTGAGACACCCGGCCTAGGCACGTTTTTACTGTTCAAGGTTGAGGGGACACATGCCAAGCTTTCTGGTGTCCCCATGAAGTTCCTCTCATTGGGCTTCAGGTGATGGAGGTGCATCGTAATCCTCATTCCTGAGGAAAGGAGAGCAGAGATGCCACGGTAGCCCAACGATTCTCTCTAAAGGAAGTGTTCTCTCTCATGTCTTCACTCTTTAAGCCCTTGAGGTGTGAGGTAGACTAATGCTGACAGAACTGGTTTTATACTTTCTTAGCATGCCAGGCATTAACTGGTGCTCTAGAATCGCAGTTGAGAATTTGGACAGTACTTGGCACTTGTCTTATCTCTGAGAACTCAGCTGCGAAGGAGGTGTGTCTAATTTTACCACCTCACTTTCTGGGCTTGGAGTCGTTTGGGCATAGCTTTGCCTGTGGGCTCTCCTCCTTGTAACTGAGCAACCTTGGATAAAAAATGTTTCAGCTTCGATGCTTACTGATGTAAAGAGGGGAAACGAATACTTCTCAGACATGTATTTGCTGTGAAGAATTCGTTGTACATGGGCTCAATATATGGGGGCTCATAAGATGGTAAAAATGACAATGATCGTGGCTAGGGTCTCTTAGGCTCCTGAGTATTGTTCCACCTCCACCTACTAGCAAGAGAAAGCAGTCGCCGTTGATTAGATTGCTGCCTGCAATAACTCACCCAGAGTGGTGGAAGTGCCTGGGTAATGGCAGGGTGGCTCTCCTAAACATCTTCACACTGCAATAGAATCTTGTGAAGAGAGGAAAAGAAGTAGAAGATGGTCATATTCCAATATTCTTTTCTCCAGTGACGCTGGTCATGTGACCACTGGAACTGACGTGTTGGAGGAGTCAGCTCTACTGTCTCCTCCGCATGGTCACCCACTCTCTCTCCAGCCTCTCTTGCCATCTGGGAAGGGGGTTCAAGGAAAGCCTGGCTTGTGGCAGGGTGCCAGGCCATCTCCGCTTGCTGGAAAATTTGATGTGGCAGCTATAACTTATTGTCCTTGCAGTTACCCTGCACGTGATAGAGAAAAGAACTTTGTTAGTAAGTGCAAGGAGCTGATAGCAAAAATTCGAGACTGTACTGCAGTGCTTCTCACACCACTATAGGCACTGATTTAGTACTTGCTCACAGAAATGAAGGCTACCTTGCGTACAGAATTACCATGTCCCCAGAGCATCCTTTGGCATTCTACCCGGGCGGCTAAGCAAGTCCTCCACGCTTCGTTTATGGGATCTGACACTATCACAGACTCCAGCAGGATAGCTGCAGGCTCTAGTAAACTCCTAAATTAAAAGTCAAGCCAGTCAAGAATATTTTGATGTCCAGGGATTTGTATGCAACACTCATTAGGATTAATGCCTAAGTAACTTCTGACTTATTGAAATAAATGCAGATCCTTCCATCTTAGCTCTATGATTTTCCACAGGAATTTTTTAAAAGCTGAGATGAGATTTTCATGTAGGTAAAGTCACTCTAAGAATGCTTCTGTTTTGTGCAGGAGGCATATTATATATATAAGACACTAGTCTGCAGAAAGCATAAAAATGCTATGCTGAAAATAAACAATTCTCTATGGTTTTGTGCTTTCTATTCCACATTCTAACAGAGGCCACCTAATATACAGCCATTGAAGAAAGGGAGAGGGTAAGTCTGTAAGTTAAACAGTCATGAATAAAATTGAAGATGCCAGAGATGGGCTTTTTTCAGCTTCTTATTTCATAGATCTAGGTGGTTCATAGATCAGATGGTTGATCAGAAGCCATCAAGCATTTAATTGCCGTGGTACTCTGTTAACACGAATTGGTGTTATGCCAACCTGTCGGCAAGGTTTTTAAAAAACAATGTACTTTTCAGAGAAATGCAACCAACTAAAATTTTTATTGGTTCCCCCCTTTTCACCCACATCCATGGCATGCAATTTAGAGCGGAGTATTGTCCCAGTTACTCAGTGGTGATGTGTAATCAATGTGCTCGGCAGCCACTCGGTCAGGTGTGAGAAAATTGCATTGAAAGTCTTTGATCTTACAATGTTTGGTCAGCTAGCAATTCACAGAAATGATGAAAAGGAGAAAAAAAGCACAAACAAAAATAGAAGCAGACCTTCTGAGGTTTTGTGTTTTTTATTGGTACTTTCTGTATGCCAAATTTTTTGCTGGTAAATTGCACTTAGAAAAGGTAGATTGTTTAGAAAATGTGACTTACAAGAACTTCTATTATTTTAATTTTGATTCATAAAAGAAATGAGTCATTTTTCCATCTTTTCTTCTCTGAAAATGTGATTAAAAAAATTCCAGTTCTTTGTAACAAAAAAAAAATCACGAAACAGACACTTTAATGAGAAATAGGCCCACTGGTAATTAAGACTCCCAAAATGAGATTTGACATTAAACCAGAAAACTTTAAAGCTGGGAGGAATCTTAGAGAACATCTGTGTAAAACTTCTTATCTTTGTCTGCATTCTGTCAAGGAGCAAACTGAGACCTTAGATGTGTGGGCCGTCCCTGTTCACAGCACAAGGTGACAGGCTGTTGTCTGATGCTCATGGTCTTCTGATTCATTTATCTAGTGGTGGGATTGCAGGGTTGTGGTATGACAAACTAGCATGGAAATATTTTGGAGGGTAAGAAAGGAAGAAGACAGGCACACTTTTTCTAAAGTACTTGTGCAACACTAAATAAACTAGCCAAGAAAACCTTCTAAGAGAAGAGAAATTGTGGGAGCGTGGATAGGTGGGGGAGAACTGATCCTACTAGATGTTAAAATATAGTGTAAAGTTTTACTAATTAAAACATATGGTACTGGTTTACATAATGAAACAGACTTATAAACCAATGGAACATACCAGACCCAAATACATATAGTAGTTTAGTGTATGGCATGGCATTTCATGTGAGTAAGGAAAAAGTAACCTATTTAATAAGTGATGTAGGGACAACTGGTCAGCCATCTGAAAAACAATAAAGAATTGAATGTTGAAAGAAAAACCTGAAACATTCTACAAAAAAAAAATAGTGAATACCTCTAGAATCTTGGTGTGGAGAAAGCCTTTGTAAGTATCACACAAATCTGGAGACCATAAAAGGAAAGATTGAAAAATCAAAATAAATAAAAATGAACACTTTTTTAGTGGGCAGACCATTTAGAAGGTCAAAAGACAAAAGAAAAATTGGTGAAAATATTGCATTTAAAGAATAATCTGCCTACTATATTAAAACTCCTGGATAATATAAAAAAACCAACTCAGTAGAAAAATAGTCAAAAGACATGAACAGAGATCATATAGCTAAAGAAATAAAAGTAATGTAGATATATTAAAAAGATATTCTATGTCATTAAAATTAATTGAAATATAAACTATTATTTACTGAAACATACTTTTAAAATAATTTATTTAATTGGCAAAAATTCCAAAGTTCAATGACACACTTGTATTAGTGAAGCTTAGGCAAAACAGGCACTATTCAAGCAAATACTTCATTTGATAGTGGGAGATTAAGGACAATTTAGGAAGGTTTCTCAAAATTGCCAGTGCATATATATTGTGGGGTTTTTTAAAGATTTTATTTATTTATTTTTAGAGAGGGAAGGGAGGGGGAGAGAGAGAGAGAGAGAAACATCAATGTGCGGTTGCTGGGAGACATGGCCTGCAACCCAGGCATGTGCCCTGACTGGGAATCGAACCTGCGATGCCTGGTTCGCAGCCCGCGCTCAATCCACTGAGCTTCACCAGCCAGGGCTTATATTGTGTTTTTTTGAGTAACTCTACTTGTGTGTTCTATATATAGCCTCATTCAAAATTCTCAATGACTATATATGATTGTAAATATATATGACTATATCTATCTATTTATATATTTACAAAGTTTTAAAAGAATATTCCTTTGCGGACAATAGTAAAAGTGTTGAAATAAATTGAATATTCAGCAAGAGGACTGATTAAATAAACTGAGGCATAGAAATTAAATAGAATATAATACAGCTGTGACAAAAGTATGAAAAACTCTTTGTATACCGAAATGGAACAACCTTTAAGAAATATGGTTAAGAAAAAAAGCAGAGTGCAGAGCATCATGTGTAGTAAGCTACCTTGCTTTTTGTAAATCAGTGGGAGGTGAAGGAGAATATACATCTGCGTTTATTTGCTTAAGAATAACAACAACTGCAGAACTCACAAGGAAGTAATTATAATGGTTACCCGTGACAGGCGGTAGTGGATTAGGAACTGGGAGGATGGGAGAAGAGGAAGAAATCTTTTCATTGTGTACTTTTGTAAAGATATAAGGAACAGAGTTAGGTATTACCTTTTCAAATAGTTACATGTCAAAAAGAGAGAAGAAAAGTGCCACAGACCTCTGTGTCAGTTAGGGATCCGATGCAGAAGCAGGTTGCAGCCTGTACGTGAAGTATTTCAATGCAGGACATTGGCTTATGTGCCTGTGGGAGCTGGTTAGGCAGGTCCGAGATCTGCGCACCAGGCTGCCAGGCTGGAAACTCTCTGGCAGGAGCCGATGCTGCAGAATTTCTTCTTTCTCAGGGAGAGCTCGGTGTTACTCATAATCTTTCAATTTACCGGACTGGCCAACCCAGATTATGGAGGATAATCTCCTTTCTTTAAAGTCAGCAGATTGTAGATGTTAACCTATCTGCAAAATACCTTCACAGCAATACCGAGATCAGTGTTCAGCTGAATCTTTGAGGGCTAGAGCCTCGCCAGGCTGACACACACAGCTGACCACCACACTCTTCCCCAGTTTGGGATTAAAGACATGACAAAGTTTGCACATAAATATATATTGAACACGACAGAAAAACAGATGGCTTTTTCTGGAGCACTCTGGAGTCAAATATCTTTGATCAAACCTAAGATGCTATTGATTGTAAGACACACCATTACTTTTTCTAGCACTAGTGAAAAAAATTTGCCATCAGTCAGATTGACATACCATTGGTAGAATGCATGACTCATCCTTATTTCAGGGATATTAAAATAATAAAATGGTGTATATTAGAATTGATGGAAATACTCTATTCTGTGCCTTTGTTAGACCGTGTGCAGCTAGAACAATGTGTCAGACCAGTATGTTTCTATTTTGATTTAGAAAATATGATCATGTTACATACAACATATGTTTTAGGGTTGTCTGGCTCGAGAACTGAAAATTAGTCCTGTTTAGAGTCTGTACAAGTGTCTCCAAGGGCTAGGCAGGTTTGGAAAGCTTTCTGGATGGAGAGTGGAGGTTGAGAGGAGAATCTATTTCCTGGGCTGCTTCCAGCCCTTCTTGCCCCACCCGCACCCCGAGCAGGTGGGATGACAACAGCGGTCTGTAGCACTATTTGTCTCTTATGCTGAGAATAATGCTAGCTGGCCACTGGCATATTGGCTTCTTCTTCTTCCTTTTTGATAATCAGAGAGGCAAGGAGAGGCCAACCTGAGGTATTTCACATGCTGAGCTTAAATATTAAGAGATTGCTTTTACTTCATGGTAATGACAGGAATATCCAGTTTTTATTCAACCATTTTTGAAATATACTAGCTCGTAATTTAGTTTAACTTTAGGACACAAGGCTGACAAAACCTGCTTGCTGTCCAATTTAGAGTTACAGGGGAAAAAAATTGGGAGCCATGATTCTAACCAGTGAGAGAAGAAATGACATCTGGAACCCAGCTGTGTCATCATAATTGGTGAGAGTGACCTACCAGCTCTGAGGGAGTGGGTGGCCAGTCCTTCTATTTGCCCGGCCTGAAATTTCAATTGCCATTATGAATTGGAACTCCTACATGAAACAAGTGTTTGAACATTATTGAGTGGAGCCTACTGTTTGTAGAAAACTGGCTCTGATTCCTAACTTCAAAGGGGCCAGAGACACATGAGAACCATGCTTTGTTCAGTGTAATTCACTAATCTTGCTGTACGCCGTTTTACTGTACTCTATGAAGTCCACAAGGGAATCTTGGTTTTGATACAATGGGTTCAACAAAGTAAGAAATGGTACAGACTGCCTTAACACTCAATTAGTGGGGATATGGTGCTCAAAGGGGACCGGCCTACTTTTATTCAAATTGAGAGTAAAAATATATATATAAAAAGATAAAAATGCAAAACAACTGAATCACTTACAGACTTTTATCTCTAAAGATCTAGGTAATAATTTAGGATGTACTTGTATTGTTTAAAAATGACATCATAAAAGCTTTGTGCTTTGAAATTTGCCTCTTTCTCTCTTGCTTTTCTTTTTCTGAAAAACAAACTATAAACAATGTTAATGCTAAATTTCCTCCCTGCTTTGCCAACTACTAGAGGTATTTTTGTTGACACGATATCAGAAGAAAAAACAAAATCCAATAAAGGAGCAGGAATAAGTACACCTCAAACATTAGTGCTTCTGAGAACAGCTGTTAATATCTATTGTGTTGAAAATCTACTTATAATATATGGATATATACAATAGCCTCATAGGAGTTCAAGGGACCCTTTTGTGTCTAATATACAAAGTCATCTGAATGCATAAAGGGCAGTATTGTACCTCAAAAATATTTTTTATATGAAAGGTATTTTAAAAAATAGAACAAAATGATTGTTAAAGGTCTAAGGTTCTTCCATGGACAAAAGAGAAAAAAGTAATTTATAAGAGAACCCAGGAGCTGATGAACTTTGACACATTTTTGTTATTTTTGACAAAGTCCTCCCATGATGCCTTTGATTTTATTGTGAAGTCTTCCTTCACCCCTACCTTTAAAAATAATGTCCTGACACGTGCACAGTTTAGGAGATAAAATTATGAGTGGGTTCTTTAACGTGGGTCTATTACTTGAAGAGGAAGAGCACTTATCCAATGCAAACACTTACGGAGCATCTTTTATGTATATAATGTTGTCTCTGAGCTGTGGGAGATGCAAAGATAAATAAAGCATAGTTCATGCCCTTGTGAAGCTTACAGAAGATAAAAGGAAGAAAACCATAAAAATAATCACTCAAAATAAAAGTAAGTCATACAAATGAGCGCAGTGGATGAAATTCTTCTTTATGAATTCCTTCCTCTTTTCAGCTCCTTCCTCTTTTCAGACTTGAAAGCTGGTCACAAACCTGTCTCTCCACCTTCCCCTCTCACACTGTGAATATATATTACTTTATTTTGTAGTCTTCCATTTGCCATATCTGAATTCTAAGCAGTAAGTTGCTGTTTCTCCCAGTGTCCAGCAGTGCTTTAAGAGCAGATGAGTGGACTTCTAATTAAATGAATATGTGAGAAAGGATCTTTTTCATATCTTTCCACTTAAGCAACTCTTTTCAGCAAAAGCTAGTAGTACTGTCTCCTTTAATAAGAATTTATGTCGTGAATGCATTGCATTGCATCAATTACAATTTGACTTGTCTATAGTTGTGGAGACCGCATTAGGTTTTGATTTTAGAAATCCTTGGAAAAATACAAAATTTGAGGTAGAGGTGGGTAGCTGATTCCCTTAAATTAGTTCATTGGAGATGATTCAGCTAATTTTCTGTAACTAGTTATGGAATCGGATATATGATGGGTAACTGTTGATGAGAAAGCCAGAGGAACATTGTCACAGTGAGGATAAGGGAGGGAGGAGGCTGACGGGCACAGGGCAGCTGAGAGTTTCAGTTACCTGCAGGGTGCACTGTGGCATCAAGGGGAGGATACAGATTCCAGAGTCAGACAGTCTGGACTCAAAGCTAGTTAGTTCTGCCACCTTGGACACACAAGTGCTTTAGGCCTCAGTTTTCTAATATGTACAATTGGTTTAATACCTCAGTGTTGTTGAGAGTGTTGAATGAAACAACAAATAATTTAGCATGGCATGGGCTACTTATGATTTCATGGTGTCTGGTGCAAAATAAGTACTCAATGAATGTCAAGACCTCCTCTAGGGCAGAGAGTGAGCACAGGAAAGAAAAAGGGCAATGGAAATGGTAAGAGGGAACGAATGGAAAATGAAGTCCATAATGTGGCTGGAGGTGGTGCTGAATTTGAGTATCTGTTAACTACAGAAACATGATATTTTCTAGAAAAATAATTATGTTTTTTTTTCTAGTCTTGCAGGTAAATGGGTAGAAGGGTCACTGGATTGAAGTTTAGGAGACTTAGGTATGAGGCTCAGGTCCTCCACGGAGTAGCACAGCCTTGGAAAAATCACTGAGCCTGGTTGAGTCTCTGTTTTACCACTCGTTAAATAAAGATTTCATTTATATGATCTCTTCCAGTTCTAACATTATTGATGGCATGTTTAAGATGACAGTAACTGAGAACCAACTTAATACATTTCATCTAAGTCTAAATTGTGACCTCGTGACAATCAGGAATGAGTTTGAGAAAGTTTTATTTACAAAAGGGACTATTTACAATGATGTAGTGTTAATATTATAAAAACTGAGGCAATTACCACCCGTAGGCCTGAAAGTAGGCAGAGTTGGAGATACAGAAAGAGTCTTGTGGAGCCCTCTTTGAGAGGAGCCATGACCTTGGGTCAAGGATACAGCTAACCCTAGGAGATCTCGCAGAGAAGGAGCCAGGAGAATAAATCAACCAATCTCATAGTCTTCCTTCTGAACACCTGCTGGGACTTTCAGTTGTTATTCTAAACCCAACCAGAAACTTGAGGACAGAAGAACTTGAGAACATACCCCTACCCGTTAGTTTTTTGCAGCAGGGAGCAGGGTGGGAGGGGAAAAGTAAATGTGGAGGGGAAATGGGAGATCTAAGGCAGAGGTCTAGGTTTAGATTGGAGTCTTAGGTGAGGCCCAGTGTTGTAACAACAGAAGGGTCAAGGTGTTGCCCATGGTTCTACAGAACCAGTGGACGTGAAGTTGCAGTCTTTACAGGGCAAAGGTCCTGGCTATGTATCAACATCTCACTTCTCTCCACTCGGAAGGTGTTCTATCTATCCTAGTTTCGCACTAGCAAGAGCCCTGAAATGTTTAGGTTTTCAGAGAGCTCTGCAACGGTAATCGTTAGTCTGATCCATGAGCCAATGACATTTAACATACATTTAGATGTTATGTGGGAGATACAGAGCTTACCAGACTGCACTGAGAATTCTACTCAAACTGTGCTAGAAACTAAAGAGAGAAGATATTTTGCATACAGCAAAATAAGGTTTATTCCGATGCTCCATATTCTTGGGGCATTTTTGGTGGCCTTCAGAGAAAATAAAAAATTACCCATAATTGAGGACTGTCTATGCCAGACATTTACACCTGAAGTGAGGTAAAAATTATTGCAGTTTGTTTTTAATTATAGAGTTGGGCTAATAAGACTCTTTGGGAAGATTTTTCTTATTGAGTGAAATGTTTGGAAATACAAGAAGACCTGTTTGCTGTCTGTTGCTCTGGGAAAGAGGGTAAAAGGAAAATTTACATAGGGAGCCCAGTGGGCTCTTTTGAAGGAAGAGGTTTGGGACCCCTTTTCTCAGAGACTCGAAATTAGGGAAATGAGTCTGCAAGCTTTGTTATCAAGAAAAGGACTTGTAGTGGGTTGGATAGTGTCCCTCAAAATTCATGTCTATTGGAACCTCAGAATATGACCTTATTTGGAAATAGGATCTTTGCAGGTGTAATTAATTAAGATGAAGTCATACTCATGTCATGGGTGAGTCTTTAAATCCAATGACTGGTGTCCTTATAAGAAGAGAACTCAGGGAAACACAAAATGAAAAGAACATGGGAAAGTGTAGGTAGAGGTGGAGTGGTTCGGCTATAAGCCAAAGAATGCCAGAGATTGTTGGGAACTACCAAAAGCTAGGAGGCACGAGACAGTTTCTCCCTCACATCCTCAAGAAGGAACCAACCCAGCTGACATGATGATTTTACACGTCTGGCCTCCTGAACCGTGAGGGAATGGATTTCTGTTGTTTCAAGCAACTCAGTCTGTAGTAATTTGTTATGACAACCTAAGAAACTAACATAAGCCTCAAGGCCTTGGAAAGGAGCTTCAGGGGAAACATGGTAGCTGGGTTAGTGCCCAGCAACCAGTGCAAGAGCCTGAAGAAGGATTAGTTGTAGCAGAGTAACTTGGAAGCCTGAGTGAGACATCATTTGTCCTGAGCAGAAACTGGAGCCAGCAAGGCCAGTACTGAGACAGTGAACAACATCCATCAGCAAGCACGAGAGTTGCCTTTGGGTTGCATTTGGAGGTGGAAGCTGGGACTGTGGACTAATCAGCAGTCCAGCTCTCCCTCTGACTAAACTAGATTTGACCTCTTCGGACTGAGTAAGTCCTTGGACTCGTAGACTATTTGGCATTGAGGATGGATTGTACCTGAAGGGAGATGCTGAATGTGCTGTTACTTAGGGTGACTGGATGCTCTGGTTGTTAATTATAAATGAAAGGAGACTTGGTCATGGGTTAATCTTGAGTTGGTGAAGCCAGCTGTGCTGCCTATACCTGCATAACTTATGGGGTATAGATCTATACACACATACATAACCCCATAAGTTATAGATGTATACCCTATACATCTATAACTTATAGATGTATGTATCATCTTCAGATAAGTTTGGACCCGAGGCTTGGAGAGATTAGGCAATTTGCTTGCTGTCACATGGTCTAGATTTGAATTCAGGCCTGAATTCAAAGCCTGCTCTTTTAATGGCTATACTTTTTTTCTTCCGAGACCCATTGGGAAGCAACTGGATCTCCATCATGCCACATAGAAAATGTGTGCAGCAAACCTATGTTGGAATTGGCTGGGAGGGGGTGGTCTGTACCCTGAGGAGAAGCAGGAGTCTGAACATAGGTATGAGGAGGATGGAAACCAGGAAAGGCTGACTGGAGCTTGAAACCAGGTGTGGGGTGAGCCAGACTGAAACTGGGCCTCAGCGATACGGCAAACTGGAACCATGGGGTGGGGCACCAATGCTGAATCTAGATGTAGCAGCCAGATAGCAAGCGTGGCTCAAACAGGACTAGGTTGTCATGGAAACAGAGACAACTCCAAAGGCCAGAACCTGGAATTCAAACCAGGTCAGAGCGAGACTGTGTCTGAATCCACAGCTGGAGCAGAGGGGTGCCCACAGGGGCCTGGGTACGCAGATTCCTTTGAATGTCTGGCTGCTGCTCTGGCTGCTTTTGTTCCTGCTCGCTGCACATGAGAGCTCTCTGGTCCTGGAGTGCCTCACATGCGTTCTCACTCTTCTGACAAGTGAAAAAACCTTCCACAAACTCTCTTTAACTAGTTTACTAGCCTGTGCTTCAATATATTCAGTGATAAGTTTCCCAGGTCATGTTCTGACTTTAAACGGTTTAACTGTGATATTGTTTTTTCCTTGTGTGGTACTAAAATTTGGTCCTGAGTAAACAGAGTGCTTTTTCTTCTCTCCAGAGTCTTGGCCCTTAAATGTTTAGTTACAGAGACTGGCTGGGAGAATCGGCAAATTCTCAAGGTTTAAACAGCAGAAATTCTGATTCACCAAGTCTGAGATAGGGCCAGAGGAACTGCTTTTAGAAAAACTCCTGAGGTGCCTCCAGTGTGCAGCTAGGGTTGGAAACCACTCATTTAATTTCCTTCATTTAAGTCCTGTTGATTTTGCCTGCTGAATATTTCCACAAATAGCTGGGAAGGGTTGGCCTTCCTCACCATGCTTGTACCTTAGTGTAAGCTTTCATCATTGTTTCCTCGTTTGATTATGAAGACTTCTCTCTGGTCTTTTATTAGTCCATCCTTCTCATGATTGCCAAAGTGATCTTTCAAAACTGCACATATGAGCATGGCATGCCTTGCTTCAAATCCTCTGCTTACTCTCCAATGCGATAATGAGTGAAAGAATAATAAAATTAACAATCAATGGTGTCCTAGGCCTTTAGCAGTTAGCCCCTGACTGCCTGCCTGCTTCACTCCCTCTGCCCTTTCCATGCCACATTGCTTGAGAGTCTCTGATGCTTCCTACTTTCTCAGCATCAGACCTTCGTTTTTGCTTTTCCTTCAACCAGGAATGTTCCTCCTCTTGCCGGATGAATTTTCCTATTAGTCCTTTTAAACTCAGCTTTAGTATGGCCTTTACAGAGGCCGTATAAGACTCTCCTGCACCACATAATTTTTTATGTGATATTTTAACTTGACTATTAAAATAATTTTTACCCCGAGGACATTTTGATTGTAGGAACAGTTTGATGCACCATCATGTGATTTGAATTTTACTTTGATAGAGGCTAAAAAAGTGAACCACTAAATTTTCAACTTGAAAAAAGTCCCAAGGAATTAGTAAAACATTTATTCTTACTCCATCACTGACCTTTACAGCACTGCTGACCCTCCCTTCCGGGGGGTGGAGCAGGAGGGGTATGATTTAGGGATAGGGTGAGGATGAGCATGGGGCTGGAGCAGAGTCAGAGATGAAGGAAGCTACAGGATGGAGTGAGGATTAGGGTCAGGAGGGAGGCTCAGAGACTTCTGCTGATACGGGAGTTTAACTTTGTCACACTGCTATTTAGATGTTTACACAAAGAAAAAGTATATTTTGACATGCCTATATTTCAAGTTAGTCATTTTATGGGTTGAACTGTGTCTCCTTCCCTCTGTACCTCCCATAAAAGGTTTTGAAGTCTTAACCCCTAGGGCGTGTGAATGTGACTTTAGTTGGAAATAGTCTTTGCAGATGATCAAGGTAAGAGGTAAGATCAGGTAAGAGGGTGGGCCCCAATCCAGTCTGACCGTGTCCGTATGAAAAAGGGAAATTTGGCCACAGAGACACACATACCAAGAAGAAAGACTATGTGAAGAGACTCAGGCAGAACACCATGTGCAGGTGAAGACCACGTGAAGATGAAGACAGAGATCAAGGTGAGGTATCTGGGAGCCAAGGAACACCAAAGGTTTTCAGCAACCCCCAGAAGCTAGGGGAGAGGCGTGGAGCAGATACTCCCTCACAGCCCTCAGAGAGAGCCAGCCCTGTGGACACCCGATCTCAGACTTCTAGCCTCTAGAACTGTGAGACAGTGAGTTCCTGCTGTTTGAGCTGCCCAGATTGTGGTGCTTTGTTACAGCAGCCTTAGCAAACTAATGCACCGTGTAAAACAATCGTATCAAGAGGGTCTGGTCAAAATGTCGTGTTTCTGTGTCCTTTTTGGTTTCTGATGTCCATACCCATGTCCACCAGGCTTCTGTGCCTTGTCTGGTCATCTAAGCCATCTGCTTTGTTAGTTCTGTATTTCAACCCCATGTTTCCCCTGTGGAGTCTGGTTATTTTAAACATTTTATTCTCATGTCAGTCGATGAAGATAAATACAGTCTTGATTTTGGATGAAAAAAAAAAAAAAGTCTTGTTTTGAGGTGAGTTGCCTGTCTTCTGAACTCCCAGGATATCATTACTCTGTGTGTTAATGGATTGAAACTTGTCCATCTTGGGCACAAGATAGCCTGCTAAAGTCAGATGCTTGCTTTTTAGTGTATGTTTTTAGTGTCCAACATGTTAAGCCTAAATAATTTAGGAATAAACAAACCATTTGGGCTGAGGATGCTGAGGGTTTGACAGGGTAAGTGATTGCCTGCCAGAGTTCTGTGGTTGGGGTTGAACTCTGCTTCAGTCTCCAGGCCATGTGCTCTCTGCTACACCGTGAAGAGCTTGAGTAAATTCACTTGTAGTGCTTTCACCTTCAGGCTAAATTTCCCTTATTCCTCTAAACCTGTCCTTTATGTGCACAGGTTTTCAAAGCTCTCATTATACCGGCTGCTCTCCTCTGGGTAGGCTGGATCTTAAATAGTGGCCTCTACACTGAACACAATCTTCCATCACCATCACCTGCCTCGAAACAGACCTTGGGCTGGTAACGACATTGCTGAAGTCTGTTAGCACATTCTGGCTGATTGTGGACTGCAGCCTACCTCCTGTACGATGCTTTTTCACACAGAAAGTTCAGTGATCCCTCATGCTCCATTCCATTTTTGTAAGTTTTGAATTCAAACGTACGACTTTCTAATTATCCCTGTTAAATTGTACGATTTTCCCTAGTGTTCTGGTTTGTTAAGATAATTTTATATCTCAGTGTATTGTCTTAATTATATTAACTCTCTCATTCAGTTTCGGGGCTTCTGAAAATGTGGTAAGAGTGTTGTTTATGTTTTCCAATCATTGCTAAAAATGTTGAATAGTTGGATGTTTACCCTGCACAGAATAGTGGGATAATCACCAACTCTCCATTTTGCTTTCTTTCTGTGTAGCCTTGGCCCAGATCAGCACCGAGCTGGAAAGCAGAATAAAGCCTTTTCAGTATGATGCCAGGCAAGCAGCTATTTGCACACACTTGAGTAGCTGATCGTGAGATTTTTGAGGACTACAGACTTTTTCCTCCCAGAGCTGTTCATTCTGCGCTCAGCTGGATATTTTCGGTTGTGGCAGTCTGGCGTGAGTCCCTCCTTGCCTTGCTGTTAGAGCAGGACCTGCCAGAGTGATGGCTCCTCACCGTCAAATCTTCCAGTTGTAGAAAAATCTACCTAACCTGCCCATTTGTTCTCTCACTTTCATTAAAAATCCTATTGATGAGGATTTTTCAACGGCAAATTGGCCAATGTTTTTCAATTTTGAAACCGGTTTAGGTAACAACTAATTTGGTAGGGCATTTCGTGTACTTGGGATATAATATGATATGGTGAAGAGTGGGGTGCATGGGATTTCTTTTGGGTCCAGTTTCGGTTCTGCTACTTGCACGTGTAGCTTTAGCTGTTTAACCTCTTTGTGCTTCAGCATTTTCATCTGTGAAAAGGGGTTATTAATACCTGTCCTTACTAATGCCTATTGATTAATTTGTGGTAAGTACGTATCACAGGGGTTAGGCAGAGTGGGCATTTAATAAACATTATCATCATCACTATTTAAGCATAAAGCATTCACATCTTTTGGAAGCCCTGAGACTGTGGACACTATATAGGAAACACTTCGGTTATACTTGCCATCACTAACATAAGAGCTTAATGCCCCTATAAATCTTTGCATGAACATGGGCTTTATTGAGAGGATTTCACACCTTTAAGGAATGCCTCCAAATAAATTGAATGGTTCACCTAATTACCCAAGCCTTTCACTCTAAGGAGAATTAATTCGCTCATCTAGAATGCCTTGGAGATCTGTGAAATCCAAAAGAGGAGGCAATCTCCATAGAAAGTAGCCCAAACTTTCTAAACTCTAAAAACAAAACAAAACAAAACCCAAACTAAAAAAAAAAAAAACCTCTATGAAGTCCTCGAAAGAATAAAGACAAATTCTGATGAGGTCTGCCATGCACTATTAACTAAATAGGAATGTTTCTTCATCTGTACATTTGACCAACACACTCAGTTAAGGAGGGTAAGGAAGTTGTTCTTCCATGGAATTTTATGGTCCAGTTTTTTAATTGTCTCACACTGCCCATTGGATTTTACTCCTTTTATTTTCTCCTTCTGAAGGGCTGGTTTTTCTTGTCAGATTAAGGAATGGTAGCAGCATAGGCTGGCAAAACCTTCTTTGCCATGGGAGATGAGGACCATGGTAGTAGTGACTGAAATCAGTCATCAAAATTCAGTTCTACTGAGGAAGCATCACACACAGATGCCGTACTAGGGCCTGCGGGGGCTTCGAGGCTGACCAAGTGTCGGTTTCGGTCCTCGAAGCAATTAAAAGAGAAGAGGGACAATTTCAAGAAAAATGACATGAGCAAGGTATGGGGGAGGCGGTGAGGATTTGTAAAATGCTGAGAGGAGTACTGGAGGAAATGATTTGTTTGGGAAGAAGAAACTCAGAAGGAAGGTGAGGCCTGACTGTGAGAGCTTGACTAATTATTTTGCACACTGCATTCTGTTTGATAATTGATCTAATATACCAAGTGTCAGTTTTCATTTCACAAAACACTGAAATAATGGCACTCAAATCAGATAAAGTCAGTGTTAAATAGCCTTTGGTATGTGTATCTGTTAGTTTTCTCAGTACTAATTTTGCTGGTCTGACATATTATTACATATTAATTAGTGATGAAAGCACTCTAAAACTTACAATGAAAAGCTTCACAGATTGACAATTCAAATGTCAGCTGTGTCCTTGTCCCTAAATTTTAAGTGCTTTTCCTTTGTACCATTTGATTCACATCTGAAAATCTCCAGCAAATTCAAAGTAGTTGTAATTACGTCACATTATTTCACTTGAACAGGACCTAGAAGAAGTGATTGTGACCACAGAAAGTATATAAAAACAACATTGAACTCTGATGTTTAGGACTAATACTTAGCATTTAGTAGTTACTAAAAATTTCAGAGATGGCCATCCCATAGGCAAAATAAAATCTTTATGAAAAAGGCAACATAAATGTTAAACTTCTAGGTAGAACCTGGCAAGTGACATACAAATTCCACCACTTAACCTGGGGCATCTTTTATGTCTCAAATACTTGTCTGGTTTCCTGTCTCCCTTCTCTTAGAGATGGTAGTCCCTGGTTCTCTGGCTTTTCCTGACACACGCCCTGGAAGCTTTTGGGGTAGGTGGCCTTTGCCCATCAGTGTTGCAGTAACACTTACCGCGAGATCAGAGCTAACACCATCATATCTGCAGGATCTCCCTGTTGGCTTCTATTTTATCCTTCTACCTCAAGTCAGACAAAAATGTATGGCGAGACGTACAATGAACTCCCCTTTACTAACAGCCTTCATAAAGGTGGTCGAAGCCCATAATCTTTCCTTTTACTTATGAGCATATGTTTTTAACTATAAACTCTAGTATATAAGAATTGACACATTTTTCCCCTTAAAGCAACTCAAATCTGTCTTTGAGCTCCCATCCTGTTGGGATTGGTAGCACATTTAATCTTTTGGGTCATTGGTCCTCTACTCCACTACATTGTACAAAATTCCAAGGCATTTTAGGTTGCACCAAAATATCAAGGAGGCTTATCCAATCATACTGATTACTTCTCTGATGCGTATTGTTCTTGATCCTTCCAAGTCCAGCAACTGTACTGCTTTTGTTTCAAACATGGGAACATGGAAATCATTACTTTTAACTAGGGCTCTGTTTCCCTGAGTGACTATATAGCAATCATTGAGTGTAGCTACCTGCTTAGGTAATGGCTACAGAGCAGGGCTATTCTTGGGACAGGTATGCCTCTGTTATCCATATACTTCCCTTAACTCTGTTCTTTATACGTGGATCTTTTTCTCCCTGTCCTCCAAGACACTGGCATGATATCTTCAGTGAAGTTAGTTTTCTGCTTTCTGCACAACAACATCTTCAATCAAAAAATTCAAAGGACCTGGCTACCTGAGTAGTAATGTGGAAAGAAAATGGAGGGAAGACATATTAAATACTGGTAAATAATCTTGCCTCCTTATCATTGAAAGAAGTAGGATTCTTAGTGAGCCCTACTTTCTCTTCTAAAATATTTTTCTACAGGTTTCTCAATCTTCAGCATTTTTCACACATCCTCATACATCATTTTAAATCTGCTTCAGATTTCTACTAAAGAGACCATTGTCATTTCTCCCCTTAAATACTGTTTTTGAGATATCATAAATGCACTATAATATTCTTAACTGCTCTGTTATGTGTGTGCACATGCAATTTAGTATTAGAAAGGAAATGACTTGGCATTAGTTGGTCATAAACATTTATGGAGTCCAGAAGAAGGCGTGGGCATTAGCGACCATTTTACTTCTTTCTGTGGGAGTTAGTCTTATTTGGGTTTCTGAGAGTTCTTTCTCTCCTTGGTCTCTTCCATCCTGCAATAGTCTCAGCTCTGCTGGTGCACAGAGACATCAAGGTCGTGATAACTTTCATTCTGTAATGGAATAGCTGCTATGAATTCTTACAGTTTCGGTGACAGTCATTAGTTTTATTACAATACTGGCACATGGTAGGATTATACTTCCTTAACAACTTTGTAGTTTGGTATGGCCATGTGACTTGCTTTGGCCAATGAAATGTGAGTTGAAGTGATGTGTGTCACTTCTAGAGGTAACTTTACCAGCCAGAGCATGATTGGTTCTGCCCTACCCCAAGCCTGTGTTAAGAGGGACCTCCCTTGAGTTTTAGTCCTTGAATGATCATGGTGAGCAGAATTCCAGTGTCAGTTTATACTGAACATGTGGAGGGAATAAGAAATAGATGTGTGCTGTGTTTAGCCACTGAGATTTTTGGGTGGGTCTTGACTGATGGTAAGCCTGGGCACAGAAGTTAACAGATGGCATATGATGAGACTGAACAAATAGCCAGGGCCAGACTTAATAGGGCTTTGTAGGCCAAGTTAAGATTTGGTTATTATTTTAAAGGTTATGGAAACCCATTGAAAGATGGATATTTTAGCTTGGCTATTGACACGACAGATTGGAGTTCATGACTAGATTTAGGTTCATTCTTTTATTCAATGTTCACATGGGAATTACATAATAGGGTATTGCATTAGTGGGAGTTACATTTACAAAAGTCAAAGGCAGGGATATTATCTAAAACAAACTTAATTGTCTGTAGCTTGCTTTGATATGGCAGCCAAACTGAAGGGTATGGGGTGGGTAGGGCTGTCTGAATTTATTGGACTATAGCCAGGACAGAGAGTAGGAGGCCTTGTCTTTTTAATGATATTTTCGAAAGGACAGTCTACATCCTGAAGTGCAGATTCAAAAAGCCAGAATGAGGCAGGGATTTAAAATGTATAAATATATGCATATATATTCCAAGTTGTTACTAGGCTCAGGTCAATTGCAAGCAGAAAACATGTTTGAATGTGGATAGGTGGCACTGTTAACAGATGAAGGCCACCAGTTCATTTAGTTATTCCTGTTTTATTGAGATATAATTGATATACAACATTGCAAACTTTAAGGTGTGTAACTTAATGATTTGGTATATGTAGATGTTGTGAAATGATTACCACAATGAGTACAGTTAATATTCATCACCTAAAGTAGGTTATATAAATATAATCTCTTATGATTAGGTCTTTTAAGATTTATTCTCATAGTAACTTTCAAATATACAATACAGTATTGTTAAGTACAATCAGGTCACCAGTTTATATTAAAGTATATTGCCCAGGACTCATACAAATTGTCCTTGACATTTGGTCAGAGCCGAATCATATTTTAAAATAGTCTGGATTCAGCCTCTGAAGTTTTATGGTAGGAAGCAATTCTGCATTGGCAGGAAGCTGAATTGAATGCCCTATAGATCATTTCCACATATGAGTTTCCATTGTACAAAACAAATCCATTTTCATTCCAGTGATTTCCCCTTCACTCTTTTCAAACTCCAAAGTAGAAAAAGTTAAAGTTTTTTTCCCATAAATTACGTAGTTTTAATTCAGTAAATTTTCATAAGGCTTAAACACCAAACTTTCTAAAAATAGTTGAAAAATATAGTATGCATGTATCACATCTATTACTAGTTTTTCAAATGACAGATTATGCAGCTTTCGTAGAATGTAACTATGAGAAAAGACAGCTCTAATCCCCACAGCAAAGACAGAGCCAGAGGAGTTGTGCTCCCAAATGGTCCTGAGAGCCATGGGTTCGAGCCCAAGAAGGATCAGGGGAGTTGAGGAATAAAGTAGAATCCCAGAGGAGCCAAATTTGAAACAAAACAGCTCTTTGGGGGAGAGTCTTGACATGAAGACTTGTGTTAAGCACAAGATGCAAGCCATGAGCCTGTGTTCACGTTATATTGAGCCTGATATTGGTATTCTGAATTGATGATAAACTTCTCCAAGGGACTCCAGGGAGGCTGGGCCTGGCAGAGTGAAGACATGTTTATAGTTCCTATTCTCTTACCTTTATTTTATTGCCCTTCGCTCCATTGCTTCTGCCCATCAAGTGTTCTCATTTCTCTCCTCCTTGTGCCGTTCATTTCCCCCATCAAATTTAAAGTAATGTCCATATTGCCTTTATTCATTCAATTTCCATCTTCTGAAATGATGTCTCTCCTTGTCTTCTAACTAGACCATAATTCTTCTATTTGTATAGCAAGTAAATCCTAAATTTTATAGATCACCAATTTCCCAAGTAGTCATTGCACTTATGTAAAATCACATCATTTAATAAAATAATAATAATAACATATTTTTCAGCATATAGGTGATTTCCATGACTATTTTAACAGTGCTGGTTAAGAGCACTGATTTAATTTATTACAAGTAGAGAAATATCTTAGATTTACAAATAAGTTGCCTTAAAAAAGGAAATCTAAAGAAGACAAATCCTTAGTTCTGTGAGATATTTAGGTTTTAATGTATTAAGGTATATCTACAAAGATTACTGAGTTGATAAATAATTTTGAACATCTGTTTCAACATTTACTGTAGTCTTTCTCAGCTTATATTGATAAATTTCATGACATTATTGACTTATATTAAGCAAAATGTTGGTCTGTTGACCATTACCAGAAAAATTAGATTTTCCTAAAATTCCTTATGGTATGGATTGGGGGATGTGAAAATGTGAAATTAATTTGGTTCCTTTAAATAAGAAGACAGATGTTCAGTTATTTGGAATGCCATAAAACATATTTTTAAAATAACATATGTTCATTTACAAAGTTAAAAAAATTCCCAAAAGTATATGTAAAAGTAGAAAATAAAAATCATCAATGACCCTAATTTCTGAGATAATCACTAACATTTTGGTGTTTCTAGTTTTTAAAAACTTAGTATTTGACCATAAACATAAATATATTTGGTATTATGTTATTAAATACATGGAAATAAGGGTAAATGCAGATATTTATTAGTAGATATTTACTAAAACTTATTAAAAGCAAAAATTTTGAAGTTGTGAAAATGTGAGTGCATTTTCATGAATTTAAATACAAGTTTTTGCTTTCCTAAGTTTTAGTAAAAAGTCTAGTTTCTAGCTTGAGTTGAGAAGTGTTAATTTTTACCATTGTATCTAGATACAAAGTGATTAATTATGACCTTGAAGATGATTGATTTAAAACTATTTTGAAGTTTTCTGGATAAATTGTTTAGCACAAGCTAGAAGATACGCTGTAGTTAGAATTAGAGACACAGTAATTTTTTCCCTTTAAATTTTCAGTGAATTTTGAGTGTTAGAGAAACACGCCAGATTGACAGATGATATTAACTCAGAAGACACTGCAAACATGAATAAGTACAGAGAAAACCTATCTGCTTTAAGCTCACTCAGAAATAACATTCAAGACTTATAAAGCTCAAAACACATATGGGGGAAGTATTACATCAGGAAAAGATAGCCAGCAAACAGCAGAGACTGTGGCTAGTCAATTACATAAAAATTGGACTGTTAGTAAATGCACACACATTGTATATCAACCACAGAGATTCTTCTCACTTTTGGAATTTTAGAATTATTTCATGTGCAGTTTTGTGTAATTAACCGTTTTTTTAAAAATATATACATATGCTGGAAGTGACTTAGAAACAAATGACAAATATTAACACCACCATCCCCAGGAAAATTAACATCAGTGACTAAGTACAAATTCATTTAGATTCCTGTATGCATGTCTACAGCATTTTGTCATTTAAGTGGAGTTCAACCCCAGAGTATAAGGTAAGGTTACTTAAAATTGGAACTGTGTTGATATTATAAAATGAGTCTCCAGAATCACATTTGTTGAATACCTCCTTCACCTGTGTGGGACTAATGCATTATAACAAGACACTTTGCAGAAGTGGGCTTTCAAGAGCTTCTGACTTCCTTGATGCTGGTCCTGCCTGGCGAACCCTGTATCCATGTTGGTTCCAGAACTAAGGGGTGAGATTTGCTCTCTTGCTCACCACACATTTACAAAATAGTTTACTCAACAAATAAGATGGAATGAATGAATGAATGAGTGAATGAGGAAAGTAAACTCTTTAGATTATAACAGAGTCATGGATATGAAGGGAAATGCTGTGCACAACCAGAAATAAAGCTTTCTTTATGAAGGATATGGGTCTGTTCAGGAATTATTCATAAGTAGTTCTTGAGAAAATTTTAAAAGCAACTGGACAAATTAATAAACACAATACAGAGGGCATTTGTGTATAGGGAAGTGGGCAGGATAATTTGATAAGTTCTTCTAGAAAAAGCTCTAGAGAAAAAGTTCTTCTAGAAATTCAGATTACAAGAAGAGCAGAGGCAGAGAGGGTAGAGGGTTATTTTTGCAACCCTACTGCAATTCACCCTTTATTTGGAAGAAGATTGGCTAGGACTGTACATGTAACCCAGCTGTGTCTCCACCCACTGGGGGAAATGGGGAGTCAGGACAATCATCCTGCTAATTTGTCTAAAAAAGACTAAATTGCAGAATCAGAGATCTCATTTCCCCCTGAATTATCCCGGTAGGGGGTCCAGCATGATTAAGTTTCTGAGAGAATCTTCCCTCCTCTCCACTTTGCATCTGTGTGTGCAGACTTTCCCCTGGATCTCTGCAGCTAAAATTTGCCTACTGCTACTACTTTGAAT
The DNA here is from genome assembly GCA_004024845.1 of Tonatia bakeri. Classification (NCBI taxonomy): domain Eukaryota; kingdom Metazoa; phylum Chordata; class Mammalia; order Chiroptera; family Phyllostomidae; genus Tonatia; species Tonatia bakeri. Next base: position 8,856 of record PVIA01003663.1, on the reverse strand, counting down.
TCTGTACCTTTACAATTTGGCCATGAAGTCACTTGATATGGATCTGAGAAGTTCTGTATCTCAAACACATGCACACCCGAGCCCCTAAAATGGAGATCCATTCTCACAATAATTCTGCTTTGATATATTCTATATTTTATAAGTGCCAAACGAAGGGCAGAGGTTTCTGTAAGATGGACCAGGGTTTGGTGGAGGCTTAATTTAATCTTGTTCTGCTAAGCAGACTCTATGGTTTTTGATGGAAAAAATCATGCCATGCATTTCTCATTTTAACCTTCATAACACTCACATATTACTAGTCACACAGCTGTTTTTTTAAATACAGTACTTCTGATATTGAAATCTCAGTTTAGTGCTTATTTAATGTGGTTTAAGTCTTTTTTTGTGGTTTTGTAGAGTGCCTAACATGTATGAAGGTGATGCGGGAATGCTGGCATATTGTCTTAGTCCATCTGGGCTGCTATAACAAAATATCACACAACGGGTGGATTGTGTACAACAGAAATTTATTTCTCACAGTTCTAGAGGCTGGAAGAACAGGATTAGGGTGGCACCAACATGGCTGGGTTTTGCTGAGAGCCCTCTTCTGGCTTGCAGACTGCCAATGTCTTGCTGTGTCCTCATGTGGTGAAGTGGTCTCAGGCACTCTGTGGGGTCTCATTTGTTGCAGTACTAATCTCATTCAAGAGTGTCCTACCCTTATCACCTAAGCACTAAATTTGGGGGGAGTGGGCACAACCATTTAATCTACACTACATGTTTTATAGGTTACTACTTCACTTATACTAATGTCTTCATGCTGCCTTGAGGACAGCAAAAACAGCCGAGCGAAGACATTGGGCTTCTTGGATTGTTTTAACAATTTAATGATTCTTCAAATTGCTATTGTTTGAATATTCCTTTCATATTTACTTTGAGAAGTTACTGAATAAGATGTGAGAAGAAGAATAAAAAAGAACCAGTAGTGGCTTGTCTCAGCTTTTCTAGAATAATCACCAGAAGGTCAGTTTTGGCCTAAAACTTACATTTTCCTCTTAAAAAACAAACAAACAACAAAGCCCCTGTGGTGAATTAGGTGTAGCTTCCTTAAAAGGAAAGAAGGAAAGATCAGCAGGACATACCATGTCTGACCTACTCTAACCTCTCACCTTCCAAGTTTATCTCTCACACCTATAACCAGCATTTGCTGAGAAGAGTACAAGTACAAACAAATTTCTTCATCTCATTCCTGTTCAGTGATGACTCTTTAGAAATGGTCACTATGTATATTTGGCCAGCCACCCAGTGATCTAGACTAGGGCAGAATTTGTGATGTGAGAAGTTTGGATAAACTATTTTGCTCCAGGACATGACTGGCCCAAATGCTACCACACAACTAAAATATCCTGGGCTGGGAGCAGATTTCCAGTCAAGATGGCAGCATAGGTAATACGGCTTGCCTCCTTGCACAACCACAGCAAATTACAACCAAACTGTAGAACAACCAGCACTCAGAACTGTTAGAAATTGAGTTGAATGGAAGTCAGATAACTATGGAATTAAATAAACCACATCCATTCAGACTGGTAAGAGGAGTGGAGATATGGATCAGGCTGGTCCCACATCCGTATATGGTAGATAAAATATTGGGAGGAAAATCTCAGGAGTGAGGAGTCCATCCTCACACATGGCCCTCTACCCCAGGGTTCCAGCCAGGAAGATAAGCCCCCATAAATTCTGGCTGCAAAAACCAGCAGGGATTAACTCAATGGAAGAAACTTCTAGAGTCCCAAGTAGTTCCCCTTAAAGATCCCACACATGAACTTGTACAGACTCACTCCCTGTGACCTCCAGCACCGAGGTGGCAGCTTGAAAGGCATCAGTGTCATACAGGTAGGAACTGAATTGCCTGACATAAGGGCAGGGCAGGGGACAACTTTCTCCAAGACAGAAAGGTGGACAGAGGCCATTGTTCCTTTTCTGAGCCATCCCCCTAAAGAGCCACAGAGCTGGCAGGTGAGAGCCATATCTGAGACTCCATCAACCTGGCTAACACTGCTCCTCCCTGAATATCCCCAGAAACTCCATCCCACCAAACCTACAGGTCCACCAAGCTGCTTTTCCATATGAATGGCCAATCTTGGCTCATGTTTCACAACTTCCAAAATCCTATCAAACAAGCAACAGCCACTATCAGTAAGCATCCAGCCCCATATCTATTGCTAAGTAGCCCCAGGCCCAGAACTAGCAGCAGCCAGCTTAGATTCACAGCTTGTCTTTGCCTGGGAATCTTTGAGCCTAGCACAATTAGCGACCATCTCAGATTGCTTTATAGCTAAGGCAGGATGGCCCCGGGTAGAACACAGGTGGGAAATGACCATGGACAGCAACATCAGGGAAATCCCAGAGCCTGTGAACCCAGTGGACAGCTATAGACCACCTCAGAGCACCACCACCCAGCCTCCACACTGTTGATCCTCTATAGAGGGCAGAGGTTGGTGGTCAGTGGTCAAAACCAGTCCTGGAAGCTGACTACCTTGTGTAAATCCCTCCCATTGATCTGTCAACATCAAGGCTCAACTACAAGAGGAGGGTGTACTAAGTCTACAACAAAGGCACACCTTAGGTACCCAGCTTGGGTGTTAAGGGAGGCTGTGTCACTGGACCCTACAAAACACCTATTGTATTAGGCAATGCTAGCAAGACAGGGAGTCATAGGAGCTCTACCTAATACATAGAAACAAACACAGGGAGGCTGCCAAAATGATTAGACAAAGAAACGTGGTCCAAATGAAAGAACAGATCAAACTCCAGTAAAAGAGCTAAACAAAATGGAGATAAGCAATCTATCAGATACAGAGTTCAAAACACTGGTTAATAAGGAAGCTCAAGGAACTTGGTGAGGACCTTAACAGCATAAAAATGATCCAGTTAGAAACTAAGGATATACTAATTGAAATAAAGAAAAATTTGCATGGAAAAAACAGTACAGTGGCTGAAGCTGAAAATCAGATCAATGATTTGGAACATAAGGAAGCAGAAAATGACCACACAGAACAACAAGAAGAAAAAAGAATGCAAAAAAATAAGGATAGTATAAGCAGCCTCTGGGACAAATGCAAGCATTCCAACATCCACATCATTGAGGTGCTAAAAGGAAAAGAGAAGGAGCAAGAAATTGGGAATCTATTTGAAAAATAATGAAAGAAAACTTCCCTAATTTGGCAAAGGAAATAGAAATACAAGCCCAGAAAACACAGAGTCTAAAGGAAGATGGATGCAAAGAGGCCCACTCCAAGACACATCATAATTAAAATGTCAAGGGTTAAACATAGAGAACCTTAAAAGCAGCAAGAGAGAAGTTAGTTACCTACAATAGAGTTCCCATTAGACTGTCAGCTCATTTCTCAAAAGGAATTTTGAAGGCTAGGAGAGATTGGCAAGAAATAATCAAAGTCATGAAAAGCAGGGACCTATAGCCAAGATTGCTCTACCCAGAAAAGCTATCATTTAGAATAAAAGGGCAGATAAAGAGCTTCCCAGAAAACAAAGAACTGAAGGAGTTCATCATCACCAAACCTTTATTATCTGAAATGTTAAAAGGTCTTATTGAAGAAAAAGAAGATCAAAACCATGAACACTAAAATGGCAATAAATACATACCTATCAACAACTGAATCTAAAAAGCAAAGTAAGCAAACAAGAAGAACAGAGACAGAATCATGGATATGGAGAACATTTTAATGGTAGCCAGATGGGAGGAGGTCATAGAAGAACGGGAGAAGGGGTGAGGGGGTTAAAAAATACAAATAGGGAGTTACAGAATAGCCATGTGGGTGCAAAGTACAATGTAGGAAATGGAGTAGCCAAAGAACTTATACGCGTGAACCATGAATATGAACTATGGTGTGGGTATTGCTTGAGGGAGTGGGGGATGCTGGATGTAGTAGGGCAAAGGGAGAAAATGGGACAACTGTAATAGCATAATCAGTAAAATATAATTAGTAAAATAAAATAAAGTATTCTGGGCTGCATCTAAAGTCCTCCCTCAACTTTGGAGATAGCCTTTTGGAGATTTCCAATATAGAGGTGAAAATCAGTACAGCATGGATTTGTTATCATTTTTTCTTCCTGAGTTTTGCTTTGGGAAAGACTGATTTATTGAAGAGCATATGCTAGACCACTGTCCACAATGGCTGTGGCTGGGGAAGCTGTGGCGTGTATACAGTGTCCTAAGGCTTCTAGAGGTTAAATTCTCAGCAACATGTAACCAGAAGCCACAAAGTTGCACTTAGCTTTCTTTGTAAAAATTTACATTGTTAATGCTTAATCATAATTATGGTATTAAAATGTATTGGTCTAAATCTATATTAGCATCCTCTGGGATTTAGAAGCAATTACATTTTAAAATGGAATTGTGGTCCACACAAATAACAGGAATGATCTTTAAAGAAAATTAAACAGAGGCTCTAATTACAAATCCATTTAATTTACAGACAGAGAGAATTAACCTTTGGTTTATTGATAAATAAATATGAAGAGAAACAATAATACACAATTTAATAACATGACCAAAGTATTTCTTATAAGCTTCAGGGTTGATATTTAATCATAGTTTGCATATAACTTCACCTTTTGAATTTTAAAAGGTTTAGAAGAAATTAGTATGTGGAGAGAAAAGAATGAGTTCTGGGTTAGATTCTGGTTACTCTCCTTCATTCATTATGTCTGGAAATCACTATCTTACAAGGGGATTAATGGTATGAAAAGTAAATTTAGGAGCAATTTTTAGAAAACTGAGATTCATCAAATGAGAGTGTTGAGTCTTGGGTATGGGTATTCAATATACTATAAAACTGGCTTCCACATTTTACTAAAATCACTCCCTTTTTTTCCCTAAACTAAATATTATACTGTAGTTAGATTGAAACTGAATAAGCTGAAATTAACCAGAATGTTATGACCCCTTTCACTAGCTAATAACTCATTATATAATGGAAATGCATTTGAACAAATAGAATAAAAAAAAAAACTATTCCTCTTTTATACCATGAAATAGTAGTAAAATCAAAAGGAATGGTAAAGGTTTATACTTTAGTTACTTTCCTTTACTGAATATTTTCACTATGTCCATATGGAGTGAATGCACAGCTATAGATTTGTGGATTGATAGATTTTGTTGAAAGCTGTCCACAAAAATGCCACTTGGCATTGCTACATCTGTCAGTGGTATAGAAATGTTACCAGTTATTTTTGCAATGAGTGTCAGAGGTTCCTTTAAAACTTGGGGATGATTTTTGGAGGAGTCCATTGTTGCTTTGATTATGTACTGCTGCAAAATAAAGCAACAACTATTTTACTGTCTCCACACATTTACTGGGCTTAGCTGTGTGGTTCTTCCACTCTGTGTGATCTGGGCTAGACCTGCCGTCATCTGGGGACTTGATTGAACGGGAACATTCTATAAGGCGCACTGACGTGATAGGCAGTGGTGACGGCTGGAAGGCTGGTCTCGGCTGGAATGTTGGGATGACTGGGCATCTCTTTCTCCAGATGGATGCGGAATCTCTTCTGCTCCACGTGGTCTCTGTATATGGGTTCTCTGTGTGGCTCCTCCATCTAGACTACTGTACTCACTGGGTGGCTTAGGTCTCCTATAGAATACAAAAGTAGAAATTGCCTAGTGTTCTTAAGGCGATATCATTCTACTATATATATTTTTTTTAGTTAAAACGAGCCACAGAACCAGCCCATTTTTAATGTGGAAGGGGATTACACAAGAGAAGAGATATAAGGAAGTATGATTTATTAAGAATCATTATTATGACATAATTAAATGTCATAAATTATGACATTTATTCCACATTCATTAAAAACCCCTTTATAGCCATGACATGTTTACTGTAGTCATGTTCACATAACATACACTGATCTGGACTCAAGGTGTTCATTCAGTCTGGCTAAACTGCAAAGTTGTGTATGTAAAACAGTGTGTGAATATGGCTGACTGTTTTAACAGTGTATCAATCAGGTGTAGTCAGGAAATAGAGGGACCAAAAGTAGTGCTGTGAGCTGAACTGCGCCCCACCCCAATTCACATGTCGGAGTCTTAATCCCTAGCACCTGGCAATGCAAATATTTGGAGATGGGGTCTTTAAAGAGGCAATTAGGTTAAAATGAGGCCATTATGGTGGGTGCTAGTCCAGTATGGCTGATGTCCTAATAAGAAGAGAAAATTTGGACACAAAGATGGTACACCAGAGATGCTCACACACAGAGAAAAGACCGAGTGAAGACTCAATAACAGGATAGTCATTTATAGTCAAGGAGAAAGGCCTCAGAGGAAACCAATCCTGTTGGCCTCTTGATCGTGAACTTCCAGCCTTCTGAACTGGGAGAAAATACATTCACTTTTAAGCCACCTGGTCTGTGATATTTTGTTATGGAAGCCCATAGCAAACTATTAAATGTATCAAGGGAAGAAGAGACTTTCTACAGAAATTAGAACTTACACAAATGGGAGGCAGGTAGAGAAGTGAAGGGACGGAAGAGAAGAGTCAAAGGATCAGAAAAAGTCACGAATCACAATAGCTGGGAACAGGGGTTCTCAAAGCAGCGTCTGCCCATACATCAGCATCCTTGAGACCTTTCAGAGATCTCAAAGGCCCTTACGGGAATTCTTCAAGGTCAAGAATGTTTCAATAATAATAATATCAAGATTTATTTTCCTTTTCTTTTTTAATCTCTCATGAGTTTATAGTGGGGAATTTCAGAGGCTACATGACTTGAAATCATACATTGAGACAAAGAGTGTGTATTTTGTTTAAAAATTTTCTCAGTTTTAATGAATGATATTGATAGATAGAATCCATGTATACTGAATCTCTTTGGGGTCTTCAATAGTTTTCAAGAGTACAAAGGAGTTCAAAGACCACAGCTTTGGTGAAGTTATCCAAAGTTGATTTTGTAAGAGAATCTGAAGAGCTGTGTCTGGTCACTGGAATGGAATTGTAAAAGGGTGGCTCATGGAGAGGTTTGTGAAAGCTGTCCCTTCCAGTGGAAGTGCAGTGAGGCACTTGGTGGTTGCTGTGGGTCCCCCATTAACGGGCAGGCCAGGAGTCAGGAAGACCAGCAGGAACCTGGAGATCTCTAGACGTCTCTCCCTCTGCCACTGTATCTGGCTGCCATGCTCATTGAAAGTAATGGCGTCTGCTTCACTTCTGTCTTCCAAACATTTTGGAAATTTCTTTGCAAATAAGTGCATTGTCAATTACTCAGCCCTTTAGTACACAGTCATATATATCTCATCTGTTGGCTAAAGCAAGCTCCACATTCATTAGTTCCATACCAACTTAAGAAAATTTTGGTGGGCTTTCACAACATTTGGAGCACTTTTAGAGGATGTAGGAAAAAGCTTTGAGTTTGCTGTATGTTTTGGTCTCTGAGTATGAGTTTTCAAGTGAGTTTATGTTCTCTAATTTGAAATGAATTTCAAAGATATTTGATATGCAGGTTAAGTATTATAGAATGAAGTAATTATATTGAAAAGATGTGAATATACAGAACCACTAATTTGTACCTTAAAATCTTATAGGCTCTATTTGCTATGGCAGACGCTGTGTGTGTAAGCATGTGCATGTTGCCTGTGTATGTGTATTTACTTTTGTGTTTACTCTTATTGGCATAAGGGAAATGGCCTGTTATGAAAACAGCACTAAATCTATTCCTCACATTCTGGTTTACCACACAGCAATCTTGTATTTTGTTATTATTATCACAAAAGAGACTCCAGATTTGATTTCACTGTTGGGGAGTTTTGTATCATCAGGCTTTGAAAAAAATGATAAATAAAAGAATGACAAGTGGAGGACAAAATATGACCCTCAGTATTGATGGTAATTTAGAGGATGTAGTCTAGCAAAGTAAGTGACCCCAGCAGAACTGACCCCAGAATTAGGCAGGCTCACACAGACATATGCAGTGCTGGACCAAGGCAGACACACTGCCTTCACCCCTGCTATCAGGCAGAGCTGGCCATAGAGGAATCTCTGCTGCCTTTGGGTAAGCTGCTTCCTAAAAAGGAAGAAATGCAGAATATGGGCTAAGCACGACCAGTTTACTATTCCCAAATTTACCTGTAGGACCCTTTCCAGCTCCTTCAGGTGGAGTGATTAAAAATGTGAAGATAAGGCAGGAATTATACTGAGTGAGCTGTCCTGTTGAAAAGGAAACCTAAGGAAAGGAGAATAAATTTTATCTCCAATAGTGTCAGACTAAAGAGATTATGAAGGTAGCCATGACTACACAAACTACTTTAGTCTATACTTCTGTCTGATTCCTTTAGTCCCTGAGACTCCATTGGCTGCTTATCTGTGATAGAATATCATTAGGGGTAGGCATGTGTATTTTATTTTACTTTATTTTATTTCATTTTTAAGCTCTAAAAATTATATTTTATTGATCATGCTAATACTGATTTTTCCTCCTATGCCGCCCTGCAACCAGCACCCACCACTCCCCCAGGCAATCCCCACACCATTGTTCACATCCATGGGTCACGCAGGTAAGTTCTTTGGCTACTCCATTTCCTACACTGTACTTTACATCCACATGGCTGTTCTGTGACTACCTGTTTGTACTTCTTAATCCCCTCACCTCTTCACCCATTCCCCCACAACCTCTTCTCATCTGGCAACCATCAACATTTTCTCTGTTACCATGATTCTCTCTCTGTTATTCTTGTTTGTTTACTTTGTTTTTTAGATTCGGTTGTTGATAAGCATGTATTTATTGCCATTTTACATTCATAGTTTTGATCTTTTTCTATTTTTTAAATAAGTTCTTTTAATATTTCGGATAATAATGGTTTGGTGATGA